>JAFBJU010000325.1:734671-747648 GCA_016785305.1 Colistium nudipinnis | reverse complement strand
ATAAGGCTATAGTAAGTGGTTTTTTGGTCAATCTTTTGAATTTTTTAGGCCATATTTTACTGTGACGATTTCACTTTTTTCACTTTATTTTCGCACTTACCCCATTTTTAGGCTCTGCCGATACTACTGTGAGAGTTTTGTGACTTTTGAAATGTTTTACTTTTTGGCCGAACATAAGGCTATAGTAAGACATTTTTGGTACATTTTTTAAGACATGCTATTCTATGACGATTTCACTTTTTTCACTTTATTTTCATACCTACCCTATTTTTAGGCCTTGCCGAAGTTGCTGTGCGAGTCTCATGAGTTTTGAAAGTTTTGGGCGAACATAAGGCTATATATTAAGGCGATTTTTTTGGTCCATCTTTTTAATTTTTCACAAAATATTATACTGTGACGTTTTCACTTTTTTCACTTTATTTTCGCACCTACCCTATTTTTAGGCCCTGCCGAAGCCACTGTGCGAGTTTCATGAGTTGATGAGTTGAGAAATGTTTGACTTTTTGGCCAAACATAAGGTTATTGTAGCCGTTTTTTGTCAAGTTTTTGACGACATGCTATACTATGAAGTTTTCACTTTATTTTTGCATTTAACCTATTTTTTGGCCGTGCTGGTGTTACTTTGCGAGTTTCGAATGCTTTGAAATGTTTCACTTTTTGGCCAACTACTTACCCTTGTGCGCAGGAGAAGACACAAGTGAATTGCTTTAGTGAAATCAGAAACAGCACAGGTTGCGTATTAGCCACTGCCATGATGTCCAAGCATGCTGTTGACTAAGGCACTGTGTGCCCAGTATATGCACTTGCAAGCATAAAGCCACTTATCTGGTGTACAAACAAATAATACTCTGCTGGCTCCACATTTAATGCCATAACAAACATACAGTGGAGCTATGTGTTGCAAAGATGAGGGGGGACAACTCTTACCATTACAGACTACCCACTGAAATAAAAAAGTTTGATGATATTGCCTCCGTGTTTAGTATCTTTACATGATAACATGCTCACATCACAAAGTATGTTGATGACATAATTGAATCATGTGGATCCACATACAGGAGAAGCCTGCATTAATTTGCTTCTGCATGACATTTTAAAAATGACTGCCTTTTTAAATCCGCCACCACAACTTCATCATCATTGCATACTGATTTATTCCTATAAGAACAAAAAGTGTTTTACTAATATTTGTGGAGGATAATCACAATACTAATGATAGTGGAGGAGTAAATTGGCAAACTCATTCACACAGTTCCGATGTATCAACAGGTACAACCAACAACTTACATCTAACTGTTAGTTAGTGGGAAATAGATGAGAAAATGGAAGTCTCCCCACATAATATGTTCAGCTATCTTTCCTAAAGAAATTTCTGGAAACTCAACTTCAAACTCAACTTAATCATTTGATGGATTTTCTAAATGCATTTTTGGGGACGGAGATAATTAAAAAATTCAAACGGCAGCTTAATGTACTGGAACGTGCCTCACCATGTGTATTTACTAAAAATCAAGACTTATTTGTGATGGAAGGGTGTGCTTTGATTTTTTTTTTCTTCACGATGGAAGAGAAGGCGGCCAGCTTTGGGTTTAAGGATTTTCTTAATTGACTCATAAAACATTACCCCTTCAAAAGAGTAGGAAGGAGAAAAGGGAGCTGAATTCTGTCAAGAATTAATTATAAACGAGCGCTGATTGTTTAGGAATGAAAATTCTGGTGAGCCCTGAAAAAACGATTTCCAAAGCATCTGATGTTATGAATTACATAGGAAAACCGCAGCATACATATGGTAATAATTTGGTGGAGCACAGAGCTGAAAAGATTACAATACTGTTATCCCTAAGAGAACGTACGGTTGCATTTCTTCAACAAAATCTTCTGTGGAACTTTCTTCACTGTTTCCTCTAAATGTCAAAATGCTGAAGTAAAATTTTAACTGGACCATTTGCCCTTGCTTCCAAGCCGTGGACAGCAGAGAATACTACACGGGCGCTTAATGAACTAAATGAGATCTCTCTGTAGAATAAAAGTACAGCAGGCAGGGTCAGAGTTCAACACCAGCCTTTCAGCTGTTAATTGGCTGAGCTTGCGATCTTCCCCAGAAGGTCCCGTCATTAGAGCCTTCACATATTTTTTCACGCTTTTAGCCCTCTTCCTGTGACAGCTTAGAGCCAACCACTGACCTAAATCTATTGTGTGGTTGGTCATAAGTGAGCTCTAAACAGAACATATCTCGTATATTTATGAATCACCTTACATCGATGGTGTACTCCAGGACATGGATAATCATCATTTCATATAAGTACTGCAGCTGCGTCCCAGTTTGTATTCTTCTAAACGTACAACTGCTATGTCGTGCGCATATGTGCATTTACAATAATGAAAACACGTGGCGCACTTACACACTAATTGCAAGTGTAAAATGGGGAGGGGCCATCAACGCATCTTCAAATCTGCGCAAATGGCGACAGAGCAAGAGGCATCAATCACATGACGTACAGGGCAGACACGTGAAAATAAAATGTTAATTTCTAAGTCAAGTCAGCAAAATAACCACTAGATATTTTAGCAGGCAACATGTTATATAACATCCATTTATGGTTCGGGACAGTAACCTGTCAAAATTCATGCCCTACACCAGAGAGAATACGATGAAGACACTGTGCTCCATGTCATACACAGCACTTGTCCTTCTAAGTGAAGTTTCTACTCCAGCTGTTCTGTGTAATTACTCTGCAAAAGTGAAAGCTTAATCTAAACAGGTTTGCACTTTAACCTTGCCTCCACAGCCTTAGACAGCTTCCAGAAGGATAAAAAAAACAGCCACAGTATCAGCTTCATGTTGGCTTATGGTGGGCAACCTTTTCTGTCTTCACTAAAATTCAGGATCGGACAAAAGGCGCAGAGCTAATCTTTCCGCAGTCAGGTTGCAGGGACATGGTAGAGATAAGACAGGGATACAGATAAGGCTGGAGACCCCTGCAGCAGAACCACAAGCTCCAGGGACGAGATCCTTCTACCTGATACAAAATGAAAGGAAGTGGCTCTGGAGCTCTGGGCCCAAAGCTCCCAGAAAATTAATTATAGTGAAGCCCTGCACTGCGATATCTTCAGCACCTGATGACACTCTGCTCGCCATTCTGAAGAGCACAGCCAGCTGTCACAAAGGTCTGTGCGTGTCAACACGCCAGGTTAAGTAGAAATCTCACATTGAGGAAATCAAGTCGGCAGGAACCTGCAAAACGAGCGTGTGAAAAGGAAAGATGGCACGTCTTTGACTATTTCTTTTCCTCATAGTTAAAGTTTCTCTTCTTTGTCTTAATGGTATCTCTTTGTTCTTCTCATTGACATGGTCCTGACAAAATCCTGTATTGCTTGAATCTCTAAAATACAGTACTACTTTGCTGTGGGGAAGTGCGCAGCTCTGTCAAGATTCCTGACAGTTGAATGAAATGCACTTAACCTCAGAGGCAGAGAGAAGTAACACATAGACCAACAGAATCACACATAGCAACAAATAATCTCACCCATCAAGCCAATTGTCCTGCACTAAGCACCCAATCATTATTGAATCAGACACCTTATTGTAACCTATTTATCTCGCACGTCATGTTCACTCACTATGAGCTATGGTTTATCTTTGTCGCCCCTTCTACAAGCATTTCTCAGCTTTAGATTCAACGTTAGCGTAACCTATAAAAATAAAGCACTACACCTAACCCAGTTAGACTTAACAACACTGATAAGAGGTACACACATCACTTTACAAGGAAAGCACACTGTACATAGTGAGAACATTTGCTGTATGTTAAGTACCCATCGCTGGAGTCAATTCTTCTTTTTGACTTTAAAACTTTCCACTATTCTCATATAGCTTCTCAAAGAAATGGAAATGTGTCACAGTGACGGCAAACATTCATCTGTGAGATTGATATTAGGTTATTATTTTAAAACTGTGAACATTATTTTAAACCGGCCCCCTTAAACGTAGCTGCCACTCTGTCTTTGCAGGAGACTTGCATGTACTTGCAGCAGCATTCATGCAGGTCCCACAGGGGCTTATTAGAGCGAATGGTAGGGCTTCTCACAACCTCGGCACACGCTTGCTGGTTCCCCTCACAACAGCCAGCGGAGAAGAGGGGAAGAGAGGGTCACAATTACCAGGCTCACGTCACACTGGACTTCCGACACATCCTCGCTGCGGTGGCTCTGAAGCATTGAGCAGAAAGGTCAGCGGCTTGTTTGAAATTCTGCTTTCAAAAATGCTAATTGTTAAGTCCATGCTGTAATCCCCCCCGTGGTCATCGTGCTACAACTGTGTGAGGCTATATGGAGGTACAAAAAACGGTCTTCTTAGTCTGAAGAAGGGGTGACAGAATCTGTGCCTGCCTTCAATGGATGGCAATGACGGGAAAGCCATGACAGGAAAGGATGGACAAGGCGACAAGGCGACACGACAACAAAGATGCCCACGGCAGTGATCGACTGACTATAAGGGCTATTCGGCACATGTTGAAGGGACATTTGCTCATCAGATGTAAATCCTCTTCGCCACATAGTCTGTACAACGAGAGATTGAAAGCTCATTCTGAGGTAGTAAAGTAAAGGTGAACGCGCAGAGCTGCAGTCACACAGGTGATAAACTGGGCCCCACAGACAGAGACACCTTTAAGTATTGCCACTGACGTTTTGAACTTTTTGACAAATTACAGTCCATTTACACCACGCTATTGTGTATCGGTGACGAATAATTAGTGATGGGCTGAAAATGTCTCAAGAACAGCAATGTATAAAAAGCGATGTTTTCAGTGAGGAACTGAAAACAAGAGTTGCGTCCCTGGTTGGAGGCGGATTTTGATTTATTACATTTGAACACGTGGAGACTCATTTATTCCGCACTGGGGCTTCGATATTCCTGATGGTTTCCCGAGAGAACCAAAGCGCTGTAGAAAAATTAGCATTTTCATGAATGGCAACAGCATATACAATGTTTGGCCCACTTCAGCCTGATACTCGAACCTGACCTAGTTAACTAATGATAAGAAAGGCGATAAGGCTTTTGCCTTACCCCAATGATGTCGAATAATGAGTTGAAGGAAAATTAGACTATAATGGGCCAGTAAAAGCAAAAATGTTTCAAGAACGAGATTGTTTTCGTTCTGCTTTGGGTTCTTAACTGTGAATCCTAATGTCTCATTGGAGAAGCACTTTTTGTGTAAAGCTATAACTGCAAGCCTCACCTTCTCTCTTTACCACTCTTTATCTTTATCGCCTCTTAAAGTCTAGACAAGACTGGCATCATTGGAAATGCAGATCATGACCATTTTGACAGGAAACTCTGAGGTAGCAGTGAGTATTTCCCTTGTCTAGATAATGGGGTTTAAATGGGATATTCAGTTGTGTGCATTCTGGTTAATTGGACATCAAACCCTGCATGTACGTGGGAGATTAGGCTTCTGAGGATATGTCAGAATAGAGGAGACTACCGTATTTGCTCTCTATCACATACTTTGTTCTAATTCTGCATTATTGGACAAGAAAAGCCCCTAATTCAATTTCTCCCTTTCATTTACTAGGGGAGGATTAAAAAGAACTCCTGAGAGATGTTGCAGGATTATGCAATGGCGCTTTCCTGCTGGTAGGAATGGGTAGGCCGATAGCTCGTGCAGCAGGTGGAAAGTTTGCAAATAATAATAACAATAACAGCAGCAAGTATGCAACATCCGACCAGTTCAAATGCCAACAGAATCTCACAAAGCAAAAGTGTCAACAAATATTAACCTCAACACTTTACAATATACTGTATGAGCTTCACTGGGGCTTCATTATATAAGGCAGGTAGATGCTTCTTTTTTTGATAAAAACACCATACAGCCTCAGACATACACAGCATCGCTCACAACGCAACAGTAAATTGTCAGAGTTCTATGGCAATAAGACACACACACGCACAAACACACCTTTCTTTGCTGATCCTTTCAAGAAAACTGTCTCAACTTTTCCTCATTCTCATTTCCACAGGGCCCAATATCTCACAGAGGGAAGGGTGAGAAATAAGCAGCAGTGTTCTGCCTCCGCCGGCCTGTCGGATTTGAAGTTTATTAAGTATATCAAACCAGGACCGGCGCCCCTCAGGGAACATTTGCAATCCAAAGCTCTGCTTGCTGTTGCTTCCGCCAGCATCAAGCTGTCACAAACACTACATTTAATTTGCAAAGCAGTGCACAGGGTGGGGGGTAAGAAAATAGGAAACAAGTGTCATTTTCCACCATGTCTAAGAACACCATTTGCATCTAAAAACCAATCTGATGAAGGTTGTTTAACAGAGCTGGGTTTAACGGTTTGTTTTGTCGTATAAAGTAGCCTGAAAAGGGGCACACCACATCAACGAAAGAGCTGTTTGCCTTTAATTATATTTACCATCAAAAAATGCACAATTCAATGCTTGTCTGTGGTGGGACAGTATACAGTATGTTAAATATATCTCATCGATAACCAGCCATAAAAAAAAGAAAAAAAAAGTCTATCTTCGTGGTTACAGTACGATACATCAGGTGAAGCAGGTGAATTTTGAGTAACATACACACACACACACACCCACACACACACACACACACACACACACACACACACACACACACACACAACCATCCTACACGCTTGTGCGCCAAGCACCCCACTCCAAGCGCCCCGCTCTTCGCACTTCGGGAAAACTAAACGACGGACCATCTCAGCCCCACACTCCTGAACGAGATATGCAATTTATCAGCTGGAAAACATGGAGGGGGGCGAAAGGTGGAGGAGCCTGCTGTCTGCTCTGGCTGCACCAGCCCCTGCTCAGTATGCTCCACCTGGGCTCATTTCACCCTCCAGCGGACAGAAGAGTATATATGGGCACGTCAGTAAAAGACCCGAGGCGCTCCCACCCAGATTCCTTCCACGTCTGCTCCTCTGCTCGCCCGAGGGGGAGATCGGACTGACAGGGCCAACGGGACAGGGAGTTATGAGGCTCCGAGCTGCGGTGCGTGGGCAAGATTGGGGGCCGGCTATTGCCACGATGCGCTCGTGTGTTCATGGAGGATTTGTCCATTGTGCGCCACGTGCACTTAACCATGCTCAACAAGCAAGTCTAGCATGGTCCTCTCTGAGAGGATGTGTTACAGGGAGATAATACAACTTTTGAGCAGGAAAATGGATTACTCCGGCTCCAGAATTAAACAATTCATTACCGCCTTTCTTTTTATAACTACGGAGTAATTACATTAGCCATGATGGTTATGTCATAAGTCTGCCGTGCTGCTTGCATAGTGGAAATGAATGGGCTCGCTGGGGAAGATTTGAGACATTTTTAAATTGGTTCTGGGAACCTATGAGGCAAATGTATAAACCCAAAGAACATAAGTTATGCTGTGGCTCCAGGTTGTGCTTCTGACACCAGTGATGATCACACAGGCTGGCCCCACTACCAGGATATGACTCACGTGAGAGAATAAATGTTTTACAAGCTCATTTCTGGTGTCTTTAATCAAATGCTAATTCAACCTCTGTCTCCTCCTTTTTCTTGTTCTCCAGTTTTTGCCATCCTTTCATTGAGACACGCTCACAAGAGAGACTCACTTGCTTTTACTCAGCTTGGCCTTGTTTTCAGCTACATCAACCTCCATTGACTCATTTTGTGCTCTACACAATTTCTTTCCTCCCCAGTGGTCTACGGTGTCGCCAGCTCTCAGGACGGCAATATCTGTCTGTCAGTGGGTCATGAAATAACTCTTCGACCAATAGAATGATTGCCATGAACCTTTTCTCGTACATCCATTATTTCTAGGGGAATACATTTAACGGGGGTAACTTATTTCTGGAGAGACACCATGACGGTGACATAAATGATTAGAGTTAAATGATCAGATAGATTACCTCACAAATTATCAGATAGAGTGCCACCTTGCCACTAAAATGCATGCGCCTTTTTGGACCAACTTAATCCAAGAGGTTTTGTATTTTTGCCAAGCCAACCATGGGTCAGCCATTTTTAATCAAGCATCCACTTCCTTGATAACAGAACTCGTAAATGAGACGCTGATGATCTTCTAAAGTACTCATTGAGTCTTGGCTTTCTCAAAATAAACCTTGGAGCTACCTTGTCAAGGGTACTTTTGTGAACCAGGTGTTGAACATCTTTTTCGTGGATGTTGTGAATGAATCCTTTCTTGTAAAGCTCATAGCAGTGTTCAACAGAACACAATTCCAGTCTGCCAAATGGCTCCGAAAGCAAAAAGACATGTTCCCTTTGATCTCTCAGTAACACAAGTGTATTCTCCCTGTTTTACAATGCAAGACTAGCAATCAGGTTCACACACACACACACACACACACACACACACACACACACACACACAGGCACAATCAACACACACCATGTGAAAAGTCAAAGTGTCATTGGAGATGTGCATGGAATAAAAAGAGTGTGCGCCTGAAGCCACAACCATCACTGAAAAAAACTGAAAAAAGAAGGTGTCAATTTTGCTAGATTTTCCTTTGGTTTTGTTCTATTTCATACATTCTGAATGGAGAATGGAAATATGGAAAATCTGGCATCATATCAAAGGAGGTGCCACATGGCCATGTGGACAAGTGGATCTGTATTTCTGTGCTGTGAATTTTAATGCTTTTGTTGTGGTTGTCAGCTTCAGGGGTAATAAGAAAAAATAAGAAAAAAGATGGGCGTAGCAGTTTAGGGTCATCAAAGACGACGGAAAAAGGTGTCTTATAAAATTTCCCTTCAACTGAGCTCAAATAAAATCATGCAATGTCAACAACAAATGTTTTGTAGAACATACACTTCCCTTCTGATGTGGTATGCATGTTAAACATTTGCAAATTCACACATTAATAGTGATGTTCCAATTGATCTACACGGTAAGATGAGAGGAGCTATTTGCATGAAGCAAAATCTGTGTACGGCACTCATGCATAAGTAAGTGCACACTCTGTCTATTGCTGTACTCTTAGTTATCAACCTAAGGCGAGGGTTAGCCTCCTGGAAGGTTTATCCCTGCAGATGAATGCTAATGCTTTTAAATCAAAATTATGCATTTTGTAACACCTACAGAGAAAACAGCATATGGTATGCAGCAACATGTGGAGGTGGAGTATTGACAATGCACTGCTTTAGTTCAAGAATAGATGTTCACAGTTTGGTCAGGCAGAACTTAATTAACGTTGCATTTGCTCAGTGACACATTTATTTTCATATTGGCTATGAACGCACATGATTTGATAGTGTTGCTACAGTGACTGAATAAATAATGACAGCTCTATTTCTAACACCCTGGGGCTGTGCAATCACGTGTTTTGGTTGAGGCCCATAAACACCACATGAAAGAAATCCAGACCAGAGTTAATATTAGCACACGCTGAGCTTAAGAGCTGAAAACAGCCAGAACTTTGTATAGAGCATACCCAGGGCTTTAAAAAAAAAGTTTTTCATTTTGGGAAGAGTTAAGCTGTAGAACATTTTCTGCCGACCATTTCCTGACTGCACTACTGCATATTACACGGGGAAGATAATTCAGGTGGTTTGCAGGACAAATGCATATGCATATCATCTGTCTAGCAATTCAATTAAATATCACAATTTTTTTTATCAATTTAACCCCAACAAACAAAAAGGAATCAAAATTGTTCCTAGTCTGGAGCTTAACTTTGAATTCTTAACATCGAATTAAGATAAGCATATGCTTGTAATGTACTGAGAGCTTTTATTTCCTCCACTGTGTCTTATTTTTGAATATGGTAAGGTACTACAAATGGATAATTGGATTTAAATAAACATTTGAGAGCGGCTCAAGCAGTTGAGCACATATCCTTTCAGCAGTTCACGGAGCAATTTGTTTATTCCTGTTCCAGACAACAATTTTCTACCAGCTCATATCAGCACCTTTACAGTCTTGCACAGTGTTACACTGCTGTGTGCTATGACCATGTTCGGACCTGTATAGATACTCCTGGACCTTCAATCCACAGTTCCATTATCACCTCATAAGACGTCGACAAATCCTTTCATTCATCATACGCAACAGGGAAATCCTTGACCTCTACTTTGGCAAAAAACAACAACAAAAAAAAAAAATGAGGAGACACCTCTTCCCACGTTGCTGTTTGATGTGGCGAGCCGAGCCAGCTGCTCGGAGCCGAGGCTTGCGTCGGCAACACCGCCACTTGTATTAATGCGCAACCATCACTCTGCCCTGCATCTAAATGTTTCATTACAGCCCAGGCGCAGACACAATTTCGTGGCCTATATGGGGTCGCTCACCAGCGAGCGTGATCTCTTAAGGGAAAAGTAAAGCATGACAAATTGAAATAAATGAGAGAGGGAGAGAGGAGAAGAGACGTGGTGGTGGTGGAGGAGGACAAAGCGGGCTTTTCTCCATACGGTCTCACAGGGAGAATAAGTCAAGTGTTTTTCTATCTTTCTGCTTCTGTCTCAAACGGCTTCTGTTATCAGTTATTCTGTTGATATATGGCCCCTTTGACAATATTGCTGGCACAAAACTGAACATGGCTCTGTGTGCACCCACATTTATACACATTCAATTTCAAATGTTCTCTGATTTCAATATAGGCCAATTCTGCTTCACGCATGGAGCCAGTTTGTTACCATTGTCAATATAAAACTTTTTTTATGGGTGTTTCTACAGGTGATTTTATCACGCAGTACAGTATACAACACATATGATGCTTGTGGGCTGGCAACTAGACAAATAGTTGTAATGAAAAGTCAAACAAAGGTTCTGTTTTCTAATCAGCTATAAACAGAGTGGGATTTATGGTATTCAATATAATACCTATTTCAGAAGCCGTGTGTGTGCGTGTGTATCTGCTGAGGGTCTATGAGCCTTGACACATCAAGGAAATGACAACTCAATTCTTATAATCAAACCAATTATTAAGCAGACTCAAGCCTGTGAGAGGACACACTGTGTAGCCCTTCGGCCACTCTCTGGAGACTGTCGAGTATCATTAGACTGATAAGGCTGCATGAGAATCTGCCATGTTTTTATACGCTTCACATTGTCATATCCTGAGATTTTTGACATCATGGCATTAAAAATAAATAGCACTCAACATTTTCCTGCCAGACAAAGAGGACAGATGGGTCAAAGAAAAGGATGAAACGGATTAAAACTAAATGCAGTTATTAATGTTCATCATGAAGTGTTTTTCTGAGTTTGGTGCCTATAGCATCAGGAGTAAAACTGTTGCAGAAAAACTAAAGGCAAGAGTTTTTCCAGGTGCGCTTGAGTGCAGTGTTTGCACAATGGTGCAAATATGCGATCTGCACACACATGGACATGCATACAACCCCCTCCTAAGCTCACTCAACCCCCCGTGGCCTAAAAACCCTGTAGCCCTCATATCAATGAAACCCCACCGAAATTCCATCACGGCAGGTGTGTTGCCGTAGCAACGCGGCCCTTTCATCTCCCGATTCCTCATTGGGTATGCATATTCTGTTTGGTGCCCTCATCTCCTCTTTGGCCAGCCCGACTCACAACCAACTTACCCACCCCCCCTCCCCCAAGCAAGTCAATCACATGTGTGTCTCATCTCCCTCCTCTGATTGGCTTGTTCCCCTCCTGCCCCTCCCTCCAAGTATTGACCTTCATACACGGCTGACTGCCGAATGACAATGAGGAGAGAATCACCTGCCCGCCCGTCGTGGCATGACACAGAGAGAGAGAAAGCACACCTGTTGCATGTTTGAGAGCCGCGCCACTGAGGCTCAGGAGGGCACTACAAAACCAGAGCTTCTTGAAAATGAAACCAAAGTGGAGAATAAGGAGCAGAGAGAGAGAAGAGGGATTATGGACTTTTTTCTATTATTCTTTCTCTCTTCGCCTCTCCAAAAAGAAAAGAAATAAATAAACGCAGCTTTTCCTGCAGTTGAAAGCCATGTTAAAGCTGGACAGGGGGAAAAGCAACAAAACACGAGGACAATAAAGAAATGGTCAAGTGGCTCTAACACTATGCTGGGAGAGCATGGTGGGGAATTGTGTGAAGCTGGTTCCACTGGTTGATTATATACAATATGCAGGTTTTTTTATTTTTTTATTGCGGGGCCTGTTTTGGTTTCTTTTTCCCTTCTCCGGGGGATACCAATGCAGTCAGAGGTATTGACTTTCTCTTGGCTCTTCACCCAACCTCTGCGCCCTGGTCGCTTGCTCCGCTGAGCTCCAAAGGCCGGCTGCAGCAGTGAGGGAGGAGAAAAGAGGAAAGCTCAAGTCCTGATTGCACTGGTCAGTTAGCTCCTCTTATCTCCCGACTTGTCTCTTTACTGACAGCGGCACGGCTGTGTTTTCTACTGGAAAATATTCCGGCTGACATTAATGCGCTCTGAGGGGCACCAGGTTGGTTGGAGAGGCCGCCTTTCAGTTCAATAACCGTTGGTCCGACCTGCCGTATGACATTGATCGACACTGCTGGTACAAGGCTAGTAATTCATCAAATCAAACATGCAGGGCACATCTAATGACTCGAAAGCTCCAGTAGTTTTAACCATTTCATGCTCTCCACACATCCAACTGATGCACATCCATACCGTGCATTATAGGTTCAAAAATCATAGCTTCGTGACTTTACTGAAGTCACTAAAGTGATGAAAGCATCTCTCTCTGCGTTCAACCATTGCTCATTATTTCACATCCTGTTAATGATCAACACAGGAGCGGCAAAGCTTTCAGTGCAGGCAGGGTTTAAGTACGTACTTTAAATAGCTTTAAAGCTGCACTAATCAAGTTCAACGTTACCAAGGGATCACAGGAGAACATGTTATGTGAAACCTGTCACATGCTATTACTATACAAACCACTTTTATGTTTGTCCACATTCCCCCTCAACTTTACAAAAAGAGAAACAGGCCTCAAACACCTCTCTCTCTCTCTCTCTCTCTCTCTCTCTCTCTCTCTCTCTCTCTC
>JAFBJU010000325.1:621525-731325 GCA_016785305.1 Colistium nudipinnis | reverse complement strand
GGGGGGGGGGGGGAGGGAGAGAGAGAGAAAGAGAGAGAGCTGTTTTATTAGCAAAACTAATGAGAACTAGTCATATCATCAGAGCAGTGAGGATGGCGATGTGATGGAGAAGGGCCTAGAGGGCACCGGTAGACATTTTGATAATAAAGAGATCCCCACTGAGAATGATGCTGGTGCATGCAAGTGTGAGAAAGAGAGAGAGAGAGAGAGAGAGAGAGAGAGAGAGAGAGAGAGAGAGAGAGAGAGAGAGAGAGAGAGAGAGAGAGAGAGAGAGAGAGAGAGTGAGAGTGAGAGACTGGAATACATTCTATATCGGGTGGCACTAGTTTAGAGAGCTCCTGCTTAAACCCAGCTTTCCCCTATTATTCCTCCTTCCTGTCCTGCAACATCTATCCATTATGTACACCACTTATCCTATGAGGGTCATGGGGGGAGCTGGGGCCAATCCAAGCTGACTTGGGGCGAGAGGCAGCGTAAAACCTGGACAGGTCCCCAGCCTTTCACAGGAGCCAAACAGCCATTAGAGCAATTTAAAGCTCTCCAATTAACCTCACTCTAAAACGTGCATGTCTTTCGAGTATGGGAGGACACCGGAGGGCTTACAGTTGCAACATTTGGTTGTTTGCAATGGCATTTACTTCTTATCTCATACCGTGTTCAATTTCTGCTGAATGCCATATTGAGTGAGACTGCATAAGTTTTGAAAAAACTTCAGTTTCACAAGTGAAATGAGGAATTTAAAACAATAAATTGCATCCTAGCTCAAGTCAACACAGAATCTGCTGCTCCTCACTTGGTGTGGATGTGGAGCAATCTTTGAATGTCGACTTTTCACTGCACTCGCTATTACTTCAATTGCAGCATGCATCACATGAACCACTTGTCTCAGATTCTGTGTCTGACACGCTATAAAACCCCTGTTACCCGCTCTGCACAATGAGGTCACTCGTCAGATGTCAGGGAGGCAGGATGAGGCCCTGAGAGGTGTGCGCACCTTCCTACGCTCCATTCATCTTCCCCCATCATCCCTTTCCTGCTCGGTTCACCCCGGCGCTGCACTGAATGATGGGTAATGCGGTGTATTTATGACAGATCTGGGTTGACTTCTCCCCGTCACCTCCCAGTGTCTTCTGCTGCAGTGGAGCAACAAGCAGCCTGCTTAGGCTTACATGCACCAAAAAAAAAGCGCTCACATTTGTCCTCTAACTTGAAGACATGGAGTTATAAATGCACCCCCTGAACGTAGACATGCTGGCTCTCTTCCGTTTTGTCCCTCACACACACACGCATACACCAGACTCGCCCTCCTATCCTTTTCCCTTCCTCCTTCTGTGTCTCTTGATATCCTCTACATCACACTTTCAAAAACTACCCCCAATCTCCCCGAGTATCAATAAGTCATTTGTGGGCAGCTCCAGTCGACTAAATCAGCTGCTATGTAAACATGGCTGCTAATCCATCTGCAGCCAGTCTCACTCCCACTCGCTTATATCTTCCCCTTCACTTTATCTAGTGGCATCCACCAGGGACCTTCTGATCACTCAAGCTGGGAGGAGAGTAATCTCTCTCTGTGTGTTTTCACTGTGGGCTGTCCGCGGGTAACCTGCTGCATACAGAGAGAGCGACGCGGGCAGCGAGGAGGACACAAACACAAGATGGATGCATGTCGGTGGGAGCAGATGGAAGCCACGGTTATTTTATAGAAATGTATGAATGATGACCACAATGCAAGGGGATTCTGGGTGAGACGGTAAACTACAGGGAGAAACACCAATACTGCACGTTAGGGAGCCACAGTCACACACATCCCACTACAGCCTGTTCAAAACTATGGCAGCCCAATAAAGCACAGTGAAAAATAAGAACTAATCAGTGAATATTCATATTGAACAGCCGAATCTGATTTGACTGCCCTAAATAATAATTTTACACCAAGAGGCTCATTGTTCTGCATAATCATTACTTTTATGCTCAAAACATTTTGCTGCTTGATGGATTTTTTATTTTTATTTAAGTAGAATCTGAATCTTTTGAATTTTGTTTATTTTTCCGTACTTAATTACAGATATTAACTGAGTGACAAATAAAGTAGGTGTTGTTCGCACCGAAGCCGCCAATCAAGTGATTCCTAGTTCCCCAAGTTTCTGCCTCTTTCTGTCCCTAGGCTGCAACACCTTCCCCGCAGGGTTTCCCAGGGCATGTATTGATTTTCCAATGGTTACAGCCACTGGAACCGAGGCCCCGTGGACAACACAAAGAGACTATAGAGGAATATAGTTCAAAATAGACCATTCTGCAGAAACTGAGCTAACAAGACAACCAGGATTTATCTTTGGTATACAAATTGTGTCAAGCCCATGAACACATGCAGACTGAGCCTATAATGTCACGGTGAATCAAACCTATTAAACAGCATTCGTTGCACTGCAGGAAGGACAGAGGAAAAGAGGGTCAAAGTACACAGTTTTTATTTTTTATTTTTTTTGCCCCTATTCTTCCTCTGTATTAAAGAGGATGGATTTGGGGAGTAAAGAGAAAGGAGGTTTGTACTCTGGATGCTACATCAGAAGAGAAGCAGTTAAAACACAATTGCATAATTTTCTGGAAGCTCATCCTCAGCCACCATCCTTATTCAAAACATGTTTTTGTCTAAAGACAGTAACAATCGCGTATCTGATTGCACAGTGGGATCAGGAGAGAGACAGAGAGAAAGTGAAAGGACTGAAATGAGGAGAGATACATGCAGGGAAACTAAACTGAGCTCTGCTCACATGAAAACAGGCTCTTCAGAGCGATGTGGAGATCGCAAATATGACAATTACACCACATCTGTTTGTCTTTCATTTTTATATGCCATGCTACTCAGCTTTAGTACACAGCAGCATGTATGCATGCTGTGTGTGTGTGTGTGTGTGTATACACTTGTACTCTGAGGCTTTAAGAGACCTTTGTGAGTTGTGATTGTTGAAGTTGTGGCATAGTGCTAGGGAATGCATTTTATCAATGAGTGTCCTCACTAAGATACAAGTGCAACTTAGTTTGTCTGTGTGTGTGTGTGAGAGAGAGAGAGAGGTTAGAAAGGTCAGAGAGAGAGGGAGTAACAAGCACCAAAACAGGCTTCTGAGGTATGAAATTCAAACGAGAGGGCAGGGAAATATGTCTCCTTTTCATTAGTGGACTGCTTTGGAGCTCTCACATCCTCCGGCTTGGAGCCAGTCCAGACTCCCCCTTTGTCTCTAACTCTAAATAACCAAATGCATTATTCAACGTTGCCGCACGCACCATCTTCGCTTAAATATTAAACTTTGAAAATTGATTTATCTTTCAAAATGCATCCCAATCACAAAAGTCATTCCTGTGCAAACACTTGATTACTCACACAGATGAGTGAGCCTCAGTTGGTGGGTGCGTGTGTGTGTGAGTGTGTGTGTGCGCGTCCCTGCGTGTGTGTAGGTGCGTGTGTGTGTGTGTGTGTGTGTGTTTTCTTATGTGGGGTGAAGAAACATAGATACTGGGCATATCTATTGTCTGGCTTGAAAATTGGCCGGCTGCACTTGTGGCTTGGGACATGAGCTGACTGAGGTACGAAATTCATATTCACTTCAATAACTGCAGCAGGAAAAAGCAAACTTCTGACATCTGACAGTAGAAAGTGGAGAAATAGAAAACCATTCAGTCATCCAATCCATAACAAGCAATATTTATAAGATATGTGTGATGAAAATGCGATGGTCTTGACAACTTATCATAAGTAGTAATACCTCATTGGTTAAATGGCTGGTTCCTTCTTGGTTTGAAACAGCTTGATGTTCACATGAAGTTGATCATTAGCCAATTAAGCTTTTCCTCAATCCCTCCTCCCCAGATCATGGTTGAGTGCGTTAGTGTGAGCTTTAGATTTCTCAACAGGTGCAGAGGTTTAGACAATTGTTGTATCAAGAGTTAGTAAAGTAAAGAATGAATTGACAAAAGCTGCAAACATTTACAAGCCCCTCTAACTCGTTCAACCTTACTGCGTGCACTGGTCGCTCATCAGAAACGAGCTTTCCCTGACTTCCAAATACAGAGAATAAAATAAATGTATAATTGTGCAGGAAGTCAAGATTTAAAATACTGCAAAAGAAGTCAAGATGCTACGTCATCAGACAAACAAAATCGACCATTGTCCTTCCAAATACCGCGCAAACTTTTCCATTTCGGTTAAAAGAGAAAAAGGGGATCAAAAGAAGGAAAACAAATATATTACTCTCGGCTGTGTAATCTAGCCAAGAAGAGTTAGATGAGACTGAACAACAAAACAGAAAGAAGCTGCAGGGCCTTTAGAGAACACACAATTGTTTTGTTTTTGTGTCTCTACGCAGGCGGGCAAAGATTTGTCATATCCCACCAGAGTAGCAATCATTGCCTCCGCAGAAATGTTGATTAAGGAACTGTCTCAATTTGAATTGCCAGGTGTTCCCATGCTGTTTGTGGAGGACACAGGGATTGGTTTTGGGTAAAGTTAGTTAACGCAAACCCGACTCAAGAAGGACAAATTAGCTGGAGCGGTGCATAGTGAACATCAAAGCTGGAACATGAAGACACGCTCCTGCAGGAAAAAAACGAAAAAAATAAGATCCGCCAAGTTAAGGAACACATTTGGCTGAATCCGATGTTTGGCCCGTCTTCAAACAAATTACACTGATGTTACCCCGGAGAGCCTTCAAGAGGGACTGGAGACGTTTACGAAGGAAAAAGTGTGTCGATTTCATTATCTTCACAACGAAAACCATCCTTTGTGGTGTAATACAGCTGACATGAATGGGCGCGGAGAGAATGAAGTATTATCTATGGTCACTGTACCATGGCAGCATTCATCTCGCTTTCTTTATTTGGACTTGGTGTAAATAATGACTAAAATACCCATGGTTGACTTTCTTCATTTCCTCTGCCTCTCTCACTCACTTTCTCTGTCTGACGCCATGCACTGATGATGATGATGATGATGATGATGATGATAGTGAGATTAGCTTTTCCTATTGTCTGCATCCTCACGCAGAAAAATACACTCATCAGCTTAGAACTTGAGGTCAGGCTCCGTAAGCTTCTATTTATTAAGTGCATCGATTCCAGAGCAGCTGGTATAACTAATACTCGGATAAACGGAGATTCACGCCCACGTTTTAAATGAAATATGCCTGTATGAGCTCATCTGTTTGGGTAAATACTGTATCCTGTAGCAGGCTTAAGCCATAATCAAGTCAATGGGATCCCCAGGGTATGTCTCTAATAAAGGTACTATCACTCAAAGCGGGCGGGTGGATGAGAAATTGAGTCGTCTTCCGGGATTTGACAATGATTGTAAACCAGAGTTTAAGGAACTGTCGTCAGTTCAAGTTTTTTTTTTTTTCTTTTCCAGACCTGAAGCAGTTTCTCATGCTGCATTTGATTACGTCTCCCTGAAGCTTCTCCGGTCAATCTCATCAAGACTGATTCGGTGTGACGAAGATTTCTCCACACTGCCCAAAGGTTAATGTGCCACATTAATATTATGCATAAAGGAAAGAAAAAAAAGTTACTGTTTGTTCTGTATTTATTTTTACCATGATACTGGGACAAAAGATCATGTGTAATGTTAGACAAGTTTTAGTTTAAGAGCCTGCAGCTCAAATGATTCAGTTTACTCCCACTACTCTCATCAACTTCATTTCCAGGCGCAGCAGGCGGCTCTTTTCACGGTAAAAGCTGATATTAGATATTACATTTACTTATTTGTCGCAAATTACAACTGGAAATTAGAAACCAGGATCCTTCTGATCACTACATAACCATTCCGCCTAATGAGCCATACAAACTCACTGTATGATGTATGACTGTATTTGTTAATCAGTTAAAGAAACATACGATTTGCTGTACATTCAGAGAATAATCAGCAACGCATCTCTATCAACCAGATGTGTAGATACACAGACAACATCCATATTCCAATATTTTCTAGACATATGCAGACATTTGTGAATGTGTGTCTCCATTAAAATAGAAGTACTCACAAACAGCTAAATGCTAACGTAGGTTCACGAAAGGGCATAGAAAAAAGATGCCGGAGTGCTCACTTAGAATCTTAGAATGCTTGAAAAGGTCAGGTAGTTATCTTTTAAAATGAAAGTTGCAAAATTCGACAATTCTCATTCGACTACAGCAGAAATTCTGCGTTTGCACTTAGTTGCTTTCGACCCATTTTTCGATTTTCTCCTACCATGAAACTTCATTCAAGTCTTATTTAAAATCAATTCCACCCTTTTGATAGCCACTGATTGGTGTACCAAAGGAAATTAATGAGTCATCATTGCTTTTTGTTGTAGTGGGTGACTCATGGGGGGCACTGATGAGCACATCTGTGTCTGGCCATCACAGAATCCACGGCTCAGTTAAGTGCTGTTGGAATATCCATTAACCAGTCTATCACTCCTTCACGCTCGAAAGGCAAACGTCTCCAAGTCTGACTCCAATTTCTCACAAAATTGCTGCTTACATAAAACACACACACACAACCAATAACACACATGCACACACTCTATCTTTTGCTCACTGTCCCTCTCTCTGGAGCACAAATACATTTTCTCTGATAAAAGCACCAAAGACTCATCGTACAGCATGCCTGCATCCGGCAGTGCCATATCGGACAAAAAACAAGTGTCCTGTTCCTTTTGGTCACCGCGCATCTTTTGATTAGTACACACAGCTAGACACCTGAGTGCAGAAAGCTTTTTTCCAGGGATTGCACATCAGAGGTTGAGAGCCCAGTTTTGCATGTCACCCAATCATAGCATCCCAGGATTTCAGCAAAAGGAGGCGTGTCAGAAGTTCCATTGCAGTGCTTTTCATTAGGAAAAAAAAAAGAGTCACAGACAAGCATGCAGTCTGTGGAGACAGAGCGATGCTTATCACAAAACTCATTATTGCATTTTTGACCTTAAGCCATTTAACACTCTGCAGGAGTCGACATCTTTTCGTTATGACATTTTTTCATTATGTAATTCTTCCAGGAGTTGGTTAGGCAAACAACCCCCCCCCCTGAGGTTTGAAGTTATACTTTCGTATCATTTTGTCAAAATGTAATAATGAAAACAGGAAAAAAAAAAAAAAAAGGTTCTGAAGGCATGACATGATAACATAAAAAAAATGAGGCACCTCTCCAAGCAAACAAGTCGAACTCCACTGGCCACTGAAAGAATCGTGCTCAGCAATAGACACATCGTATTGGATGAAATGATTATGATGAACTAAGCCTATATGGTATCTAAAATCTGCATTTGTGTGATAACTGTGGCCATGATATACAATATTGGATTGGTGGAGATACCAGATCTAGTTAGAGGGGAAACTCCTGAAATAAGGTATCAAGAAGAGGAATGTTGGATTTATTCCTTTAATTTCTGCCTCAGGGTGAAGCTGGTGAAATGTTTTTTTTTTCTCCCCAAATATTTTCTTGTGACATTTGGGACCTCGATGGGTCTTGCTTGGACAACATAATGCATCCCGAGGAGAAGGTTTTTATTTTAACGAGGTCTCTGAAGGGGGCTTCGTCGGAAATTAAACGTACCGCTTGTTCGCTCTGAAAGAAAGCTGGCATGCAGAACATGCCAGTACATTTTTTCAGCAAATGCTGACAACTCACAGAGAACCAAAGGGCTCATAATATTGGTGCCGAGGTTTGAAGCTTTTCAGCTTTTTTTTTTTTTTTTTTTAAACGAGCTGTAACTCTTGGTCTGGCAAGGCTCAAGAGGTGTTCGCTTGAGGCAGACATCATTACAAACAGACAACAAACTGTATACAGTAAAAGCCTGACAGTTCTCTCGCTTTCTGAAATACTCAGTTGAATTTATCCACATCCTTTGCGGGAAATACAACAGGGAAAAAAAAAAAAGAGCATGGCCTGTGTTCTGGAAATGTAAGTAAATGAGTACATTTGAAGAGACACACAAGCCGCACAGTTGCAGACTCCAGCTTCTTTTTTTAAATCTGTAAATGTATTCTTAAACAGCTGCCGGGAGGGCCAAGGGTTTTGACAAGTGGTGAGTCATGTCATTATCCATACTACTCCCAATAGTTCACCCATTAGACCGGCTTTCAGCTGCAGGGCTCATTCTGCCCTCTGGGGGATGTTTCCCAGACGCAAATCTTGCAGCAAAAAAAAAAACGAACCTCACGAGATGGATTTAATTCGATTCAGAGTTTTGCGAGGATAACGCACTGGTGGGAAACTGCAAAAGTCATTTCATGCTTCAACTCAAATACCACGATAACATATGATTATGATCCACCCTCTTAGTGTTCGTACTTGTAAATGTTGTGTCTTTTTAGATTTGGTTAAAGTTAATATAGTTATATTTTTGTATCATGGCCGAAATGACTGCATGCATGTGATAGACGGCCAAATGTAGTTTATAAATATATATATTTGCATACAGACATAGCTTTGAAACACGGCCCAGGAAGCAGAACCTCAAAAAGCCAGTGCAGGTTTGCTCATCTATATTTGATCAGTTATACCATCCACACCAAGCGCTGGTGTACTGAACAGCTGCTATACTACACCATTAACACAGACATAAATTACAGTATGAACATAAATTAATATTAATGCAGATATATTAGACTTCGCTTTGTTGCAAAGGCCCCAGTGGGAGGTGAAAACCCGCTTCAGACGCACACCGGGCCTGTGGATCAAGACTCATAATCACAGATTCGGCAGACACAGGTGAAAAGCACGTCCTCTGAGAAAACAGCCTGCTGCTCTCGACAGAACAGCTTGTGCGTGGCCGTATTTGGTGCTTTATATGTGCCGCAACTTTCCCAAACATTCCGCATTGAAAGCAAGCTATCACCAGCACTTGTTGAGTAACGTAAAATTAGACGTCCCCTCATTCTGAGGAGATACTTTCAAGGCATGTCAAAATATCAAGTGCTGCACCATCAA
Organism: Colistium nudipinnis; assembly: GCA_016785305.1. Lineage (NCBI taxonomy): Eukaryota > Metazoa > Chordata > Actinopteri > Pleuronectiformes > Rhombosoleidae > Colistium > Colistium nudipinnis. The sequence continues at coordinate 722,366 of JAFBJU010000325.1, read as the reverse complement.
AAATCCCGATCCCGATCCCCTTAGATCAGAAGATAAGGGGACACAGGCAGATTCATGTATTGCTTGTTAACTAACTTTGCTGCGTTTTTTCGGTGTTTTGGATTACACTGGAAAAAAAAGAAAAGATTCCTCGTCAAATTACCCCAAACTGTTCTTCACTGCACTCAGTCATTTGTGGTAGGCTTCTTAAATGCATCGTGATTCATTCGAATCATGGCGAGTGTGTTATAGCCACACGCTTTGCTTGAAATTTGCATTGCATTTGCATAATTACAGCATTGTAGAGTAGAGCTTATTGTTGCGATTCCAATCTAAACCACTCAGACTTGGAGCTTTGTGCATTCAAGGGGGCCAATATGAAATCACACAAATGTATTGTGTGCAGTGTTCTCAAATATACACAATTACAGACTGGCCTTTTAGAGGCACAGAAGCCTAGTTTAGCCTAGCATAGGTCGCTATAAATTGTTTGTGGTTGTTTTATACAGCTAAATGGGAGAATAATGATGAGAATACAAGGATTGAGGAGGGGGGAAAAATAAAGTAGGACAAAAACTAGTAAGTACTGCTGTAAGAAAACTTCTCACTATGATGAAAGATATTTTATGGGACCATGCCAGTATGTGTTAACCCATTTGCATACTTCACATCGCAAGTAACCCCTATGTAATCCATAATGCTCCCACTGTATCCATGAATTTCAGCATTGGTTCCCATTTGTTTCCATGAATAAAAGCTCTATATTATGGCACATGATAAAATACAATTTAATACCAATAACCCTGAAAAATACCGTATGGTATCAAAGCACTGTGTTACATCAATGCAACAATCCATCATATCTACTCAATAGAAATAAGCCATTATCATGAATCATGCTTCCCCATTTACAAAGGAACAAAGATACATGTTTCCACAACCTCCCAATCGCCTATACGTGAACATTCGCAATGTAAAGAAATAACCACGCCCGCTGGAAACCTCTAATACGAATGTTTCCAGATGAATTTGTATGCAGCACACATCAGTGCATTGCATAACTTTTTTTTTTTTTTTATCACCAGACATTACTTTTGATCTGATCTGACAACTCTGGCCTGCTTACATCATACATATTCCAGTGAGAAACGGTAGCTACAGTAGTGATTATTCCACACAACGTTGTGCACAGTTGCTTCCACAGCCAAAGAGAAATGACCGACAGTATGTGTGTCCGCGACACAGCGACTGAGCGCACAGGTCAAAAACATGAAATTACACACAGGTCAGATGAGCCACAGTAATGCAAATCACATTATATTGAAACTGACAGCAGTGTAAATAAAGTGCTTTAGTACCAATACCTGATTTGATCAGTATTGATCTACCACACAGGACCATGAAAGTGGAATCCGCTCAAAGGAGACACAGCTGCATATTTTGTTTCAATGGAAATTATACAAATACCACGATCAATCCCCCATCCACAGCATTCAGCATGTTCCGTTCCTTCCTTCCAATACTCATTAAACCGCCCTTAAAACACAACACAAGCGGTGAGGTGTTTCACGTAAAAAAAATGCCATTATTTCCGCAATTTCCAAGCAATACTACGTTAAGGCTCCCTAAAATCCAAAAGTATTTAAACCCAACCCTGCATTGGACCGCTAATTCTGCCAACAGGCAGGTTGACAACACATTGCTTTTACCACAATGGCCAAATACACCAGTATCTATGTTGGGAATTGCTACCTCACTAAATACATTTATATCAGCGACTGACACCTTTTCGCTTGCAATGACAATGCGACATTGGCAAATATTATTGAGGGAAAGACTTGATTAAAATATAATTTTATAGTGGTTAGCAAAATACACTGATATGATTGTTTACTGTAGGTTTTATATTGAGTCGGTTGCCAAGGCAAGCCAAGTCTACAGTATTCTGAATGTAACAACATAGTTCAGGATTTAATTTAATAGGAAATTGTGATGCCTCCAGTCTGCATTGGCACCTTCACCAGCCACTAATCTGTTTTTCAAATCCTCTGATTGACGCCCAGCAGATGCAGCATGCACTGATAACATGTTTTTGAAGTCATTTTCACACCACCAAAGTAGTGTCTGCTTCTCTGTGAGCTGCAGCTCAGGTGAGTCCCAGTTTTGCTCCTGGAGCCTGCCAAAACCTACTCCCCATCCCGGAGGCTGGAGGGGAACCCGGTGTGGTGGTCTTTCATGGGCAGATAAGGGCAGGTACGGCGGTGGCCAATGCTTCATACACTTTCAGGAATTATCGTTCACAATAATAATTTTCATTCTTTTTGCCAAATAGTGACAATACCTAAAGAGGAACAGGTGGCGTGAGGAGTGCTTAATGCTAACCTCTGTTAACAATACATTCAAAACTGTTAAAAAATGGTTCTCTCTAACAGGCCAGACCATTTCCATCTTTCCTTTCTTTTTTTCTTTTTTTTTTTTTAGTATGTCCTACGGCAAAGCAAATCCAAGATTAGTGCAATATCTGTAAAAGCACATGGGCAGCGTTGCCCCCGAGCCGGAAATGCAAAGGTTTATCTATAGGGGCAACTCATCAAAAACAACCTTTTAATCATCCTGATCAGCTACACTGGAGGATATCACCCCAGCTTACCTTTCATTTATGACAGGATATCAGATACAGGCGCCGATACACAGCCTTTTCTCATCGCGCACAATGTCTGCAGGTCCCCTCTCCTGTTCAAAATCTACCCTGACTTGAGGATCACAGATAACTCAAACTCTCCAGAGCCAGATAAATTGTAGTTGTTTTGTGGCAAATCCGGTTACACGCAGGTTCAGGCTATGTTGCCTCGTTTTAATTCAAACCAGACCTTCCTGACCCTAATATCCGTGTGCTTTGTAATTTGTGGATGACGCTTCTGTCCATTTTCCCCTCTCTCTTTATCATTCTCTCATTTTGCTTGTCATGCTCCCTCTCTCGTTTGTCTGTTTTCACAAAGCAAATGGCATCTTCAGCCCACATAGACAGATTCCTCCATTATTTTGAAAACAATCTGCCGTCCGACATCATGTGTGAGCACAAACAGCCTATTCTTTTCCTCCTGTATCTCCTCTTTTTCTGTTACTTCTCATCTGCGCTCTCTCCTCTTTCCCTCTAATGCTGTTGAATAATGGAGAGGCTGAATGCAGTAGTCATGCTGTCACTCAGCCAGTGAGAAACAGGGGGCCTGAGGTGAATACATATTTGTGTGTGTGTGTGTGTGTGTGTGTGTGTGATGTGCCTGTGTGCGTGTGTGGGCGCACGTGCGCTGAAGATTAGCCTTGAGGGCACACACACATGCATATAGAGTTCACAAACTCACATATCATGCAATCGGCTGTAACAACCATGCCACTTCACTTCTTCAGTTTTGAAGATTGAAGTAACCGTTACATTTTTCTCTCACTTAGCAGCAGACATCTCTATGACGCAATAGACTAACTAAAGAAAGACACGAAACTCATTCAACAGTAATGTCAAGTCTTGCGTATAGTAGCACTGCATGATGTATGAGTGGCTCCCTATAGCAAGGACACAAACATCACAAAACAGGGTCAAAAAGAAGATGAGAGCCACGAGCAGCTAGCGCCATGATGAAATCCATGCTGCTGCAGGGCACACGAGCAATTACTTTGCATCTGATACTCTGCCATTCTCATGGCAAGGCTGGAGGGCCCCCTGCTGCTAAAAACAGCTGGTATGTGGACTTGAGACACCCAATCCCCATCTTTAAATTGACAGACTGGCAGAAATACACACTGCAATAACCAGCGCAGGCCTCTCCACACGGTCCGCCTATTTAGTTGGCCAGATTGCCAGGTTGTTGGATGGTCTCTAGACATCACTTTTAACTCTGAGAGCGCAACCAGGCGGATGCAACATCTGGGGTTCCCTACCAGCTGAGCCAATGAAAAGGGTTGTGCATACACAACAGAACAGAGAGACAGAGAGAGAGAGAGAGAGAGAGAGCACTTAAAAAAAGGGAGGAATACAAAATGGTATTGATCCAACAAGGGGCTCATGTAAATGGATGGTGAGGAAACTAATCTCCCTCTGTGTCTCCCTTGGTCTCTTCTTCCAATTCCTGGGCCTCTCTTTTCCCAGTCCAGTGCCCGTCACAGCTGGGATGGGGCTTTAGCTCGCCTTCGGCCCAATTAGCCAGGGCTTAAGGCGCAAAGCATGTTGAGCGGAGGAGGTCCAAGCTTGGTTTAGTCTGGTTCAGCATGGCTTGGCTTGGGCCTGGCACGAGTTGCTGCTTTGAGCTGCTATGCAATTATAATCAAGGTTGTCCTCTGACACACACACACACACACACAACCAGACAAAGAGGAATTATTCTCTTTTGCATCTCACGTTTTAAAATGGTCTTTCTCTCCCTCTCTTGCCATTTCTTCCACATACACACACTTACTCACATACACCCCCACCCACCCACCCCCACACACGCACGCACGCACGCACGCACGGTTTCAACAATCTGGCATAGCTTCACAAAGACTGAAAAACTCCCAAAAGGAAAAGGAGAACAATACCATTTCATCCCTCTCTTTAATAGCCCCGTCCTCTCTGCCCCCCTAAACCTCCGCGACTGCCCACATCCACACCCTCTCTCTCTATCTCTAATTTTTTTTATCTATATCCTACTGTCTCTCCGTTTCTCTCGCCTTCGCTCTGTAATCTCCGTCACTTTGTTCTGTGAATTCATTAAGTCCTCTTCTATATCGCTGGTGTCAAGGATCAATGGTTGCCATCGGAACAGCTCCCAGCATGCACTGCCATGCATGGCCATTTTTAATGAGGGACAATTCCATCTGTCCTACATGAAGAAAAAGAAATGTCGATTTCAAGTACAATAGCCACACCGAGATGTTCTACAAATGTGATAAACTAAATTTTATACCAAAAATGATGATCAACTCAGATCTGCCTTTGGTTGCTTCGGGGTGAGAACTTCTAATTCCTGGTCTTTGACACTTCTATTTGCACTTTTATTACGTCCAGCAAATTGCTCCAGGTGTGTGTTATGTGTTTTTTATGATTGCACGCCAAATCATTGCCTCGGCTGGATTATGGGAGCCGGCTAGAGGGACTCTAGTGCATCAGGATTCAACCAAACGCAGTGGAAATTCAACCTCAAACTAATAACATAGAGGCAGTAATTTAGGATACAACACTGTGCCTCTAAAAAAAATCCAGTTTATTAACTGAGGGTACGGAGGCAGAGGAGCCACGGCACAGCCTGGTTTAGACTCAGAAAGCAGCAAACAGTGGAGGAGACAGACAGCAATTCATAAGCAGGATTTCTGCAGGCAGCTCCACCATGGCTGACCCAGCAGAGATGGACAGATTATGGGTCAGTTTGTCAAAGCAATCTGCTGTCACCCCTGCACAGTGAGCTGCACACAGAAACAGGCCTCTAATGATTCGGCAATTTTTTCCACGCAGGCAATTAAACAAACTCACACACACTGCGCGAGAGAGAGCGAGCGAGAGAGAGAGAGACAGACAGACAGATTAATTCAAGTACACACACACACACACACACACACACACAACCAACACATAATTGGGCAGGAAACCTTCGTCTAAATCAAAGATACTGTGCCAGCTGAGTTCCAGCCGAGTCCACCAATGAGCCTCCGGATTGTGAAAAATGTATGAAAGAAAACATTTCTTTTTTTTTTTTTGGGCCACAATGACAAATCACCAATGTGCGCGCCAAGGAGAGAGAAAGATTTGTTGAAGATGCAGCGTGATGCATAACGAAAATGGATGCCTTTGCCGAGGCTTTCCGGGCACGCCGTTGGTCTCCATTTAAAATCAATCCTGTCAATGCATCATAAGTTATTTTGACAGGGAGCAAGAGGCACTTCAGGAAACACCAGTTTAATGATGTCTTTAACCTGCCGGTAATTGACCTCTGAATTGAAAGGCAGAAACAGTATTAAAAGCCCGGGGCAGGCGATTACAGTTCCCCCGCTCGTTGTGCCTGCTATACATCATTTCTGATCAGACCTGGGTCAGCATAAACCAAAGTGTTTTCCTTCCTCCCGTGACAAAACAGAGGTCTGTGTACAGTGGCTCCACTGCTGTGCGGAGCGGCGCAGCCTGCGCCAGATTTGGATTTATGTTCTGTGTATTCTGCTGCCTTGTGTTTTCACACCCTGCTGTACATCAGAAAGCCTCGGCGTGTCTCGGGTTGGGTTGTTTTCCACCTCGAATATGAAGGAAATAAATAGAGAAGCGTTGTGTTTGTGAATTCCGAGATGGCTGATCTTAGGTGATGGAGTGAAATTCTTACAGCATGCCCACACGTCCTGGTGTAAACTACATTTTCTGCATGAAGAAGCACCGAATACTGCAGAGGCTTTTAAAGTGAAACTGACTGTACTTGCCAATTTCTCCCTTTTAGGGCAAATACACACACGCACACAGGCTTACAGTACGCATACACACCAAGTCTTACAACCAGCATCAGATGGCATAAGCCCGTGACTTAAATACACACCATCTGGCTTCATTAGGAATCTAAATGACATCTGATTTATGCCTAAGCTTGGGGAGCAAGGCATTAGTCTGCTATCAATTTACTATCAATTTGTCAAGTTGTTCAAATTTTCACCATAAACCTGATCGTATCAATCCACATGCGAGTTGTGAATAACTACCAGAGCCCTACATGCAGTGCTATATGTCACGCTGCCAGTTATATAAAAATCCTGCAGCCCCGCATAACCGGAACCATCCAGACATCCGCAGCTCATTTTACCCAGCCATAGCCAGCAGCAGTTTTCAGGGCAAGTTAATGTGCACAGATTACAAAATCTGCTCCAGTTTAATTAAGTCTGGAACGACCCATCCAGCCATCCTGAGCCACCAACCTGCCTCTCTGGAGGCTCCAGCTGCCTCAAACCCCAGATCCCTCCCCTATGCTGCCAGCCCACTAGATGGAGGTAGAATCAGGCACGGGTGGATGTCATTAAGTTTTTTAATGCGCTGCAGGAGGAAATCAATCTGTGGCAGCCAGTAAATGAATGGAGACGCCGGTATGCAGGGGCTCCTGGCGCCCAGGCTATAGCGGTGTGTGACAGAGCAAAGGCTGTGTGTTTGACTGTAATTACAGTGGTGTTTTGGGCCCTCCTCGAGAGTGAGAGGGTGGAGACACGAGAGGCGCGGGGTTTGATGGAGGATGCGGTGGAATGAGGAATGATGGGAGAGGTGGAGTGCAAGCAAGTCTCCATATGCTGCTGGGACGGTGGGAATCTCCGAAAGGAATTGTTTTTCCCCACCATGGCCAAGCATCCCTGATGCCTCGGGAAGTTGTCCAAGTTTTGGACGGAGTGACTAAGGCCGGCACACAGACACGAATCGAATGTGAATCATCGCGGCTGCCCGAGTCTGCCACATAATAAATCAGAAATGAAACCATCACGAACATTGACGAAAATCAGAAAAACGTAATCAACCACCCAACGATACAAGCTTTGTCAAATAAGAGAAAACGAAGCACCCCACTGAATGGAGCTCAGGCCACTGATAACGACCACGACAAACTAATGACACTCGGATGTGTGGAGGGCAGGGATTTGGGCAACCAGACATTCCGAAACACACTTGACATTTCCACCGACGCGCAGTGCCGAGCGGTTTTATGCAATGAGTCAATGCCATCTCAGATACATTAGAGACAGATAAAGATAGAAAAAGGTTATCTGACCGGCGATCTGAGTTGAAAGCCATCGCACACCACACGCTAACAAAGCCTGAGAATAACAACACCAAGCTCCAGGTGAAGCAGGCCATTATCACAGCTGGTGACAGTGTTCAAGGAACAAATTGGCTGTCACCCTGCGGTTAGTGAGAACAGTTTGTCTTGCATCAAGGCCAAACTCCAACGCATGACTCCATCCGTTTGTGGCAAGCTCCGTTTATTTTTCTCAGTTTAACATTAAGATTTGTTGTCACCGAATATGTGGGCCACTGCCCACATATTCTGTTTTTTCATTATCAGAGGGAAGTTGGATCCATCTGAATCTAATTGTAGCACAGCTTGGGGGCAACAGACACGGGACTGCACACTACCTACACCTTTCCTCATTGTTAAAACCAGAGGAAGATGAGAGAGAAATTAACAAATCAAATACGTAATATCCTTGAATAAAGCAAGCACTGCGGTTGGCTGGTTGTGTCACACAGATCTAGGTCATGTCAAATGTATGTCTTGAACTGCAATGTCCCCGATGAATCAGTTAAGCTTGCAGGTGTAGGATCGTGTGAATTTTTTTTTTTGTTTGTTTTTTTTGGGAGGGGTGGGGGGTGTTTTTTTAGGACAGAGCACCTGCAGACACAATGTTACCTATTTAAACCGAGTATACACCCATTATAGGTAGTATGGAGCCCCTGACGAATGTCCTATATTCAGTCTTGGTCCTGAGGAAAAGATCTGCCTCTTTAGCTGCTCTTCTACGTTCAACAGTAACTAACTTTGGAGGATTGAGCAGCCAAACACAAATCCTCCCTTTTCTTTGTCCTTCCATGGATAATGGAGTTATAATGTTATCACCCGTCATTTGTGAATAAAGCCTCTTTCGTCAAGAGATAGATAAAGAGACGTCGGCGCTGCGGCGAAATATAAATACACAGAGCTTTGGGCTGAGATAAGCCTGATAATAACAAGAAAACTTTTAATGCCAATGGCTGTCCAATCTGTTATTAATGCCTAATGCCCAGTGACAGGCTTTCTAGCCAATACTAACCCGGCTGGCTCCACACTGAACAAACACAGTCATCCTGTCAGCAATGCTGAGAGCAACAGAAGGGACAACACAGGACAGGTGGCGGCAACATGTGATTCATTGTTCCTGTAAGAAAGCACAAGTCCCACCGGTCGCCAAGCTCTCCTCCCTCTCTTTGCCTTCTCACTCCTTCACTCTCTCATCTGTCTCTCCTCCTTCTCCTTCTCATATTAGGTGTGAAGAATAATTAGCGGGTACTGAGGAGCCGCGGGTGGACGGGATACTCATGGGAGCCTGGTCACTTCCTCCACCACCAAATGTCCCTGGCAGCACAGCTGACAGTGGGCAGCACTGCATGGGCAATGAGAACGCTGCACTCACGTATGCGTATATATATCACACTGATACTTACTGGTATATCTGCGCTTGTGTGTGTTTGTGTGTGTGTGTGTGTGTGTAGGTGTGTGTGTGTGTGTGGGGGGGGGGGGGTTCGCCATATGGAACAGGTTTAAGGTCTTTGCCACCCTTTGGAACAATACAAGGCCCCATTGGAAAAGCATTAGAGGACTGATAAACAGATATTTGACACAAAAGGGCCTGCAGATTCTCAAACTCTGTGTCCTTAAAGAGAGCCGCTCAATAGGAGCAGTCAATGAGTGCCGTAAAAAAGACAGACACCACATAACACTGGCCATTAGTTTCCTCATCTCCTTTTTGGCTTCTTTCAGCTTTCTGCTGTTCAATATAATTATTTTCGACGGGGCTGTCACTGCCATTTGATGACAGACTCCGCGGTAGGGAAAGAGGGGATGAATCTATCAATGTTTCAGTTTTTAGAGAAACTTTTGATTGCAGTTGGTCGAGCTGGACAAAGAATAGACGGGGAATAAATACTGAAGTTAAAAATCCCTCCCTGGTGTGTTCCTCATTATAGGAGCTAGGTAATGACTAACGTTTAATGAAGTAAGCTGCTTGTATCGAAGCTAACTTCATTATTTCAAATTTCAAGCATCGGAAGCAGCGTGTCTTACTGCTCATATTACAGGGACATAATGAGATTCTACAAGCAATTGTTTCCCATTTCACACGCTTTTCTTTCTTGTTTCAAATGAATGAATGTACTGCATAGTTTCTCAAAGGGAAGATTTATAATCACTTATAATATGGTCATATTGCCGGTTATTTTGTGAATAACCTGTGTTCACTCTTAACTCTTGACAATGCCAACGTTTACAGGGGGGATATCAACACGTCACCATATAACGATGTCAGTCTGGTTGGTTCGAATCCTAACATTACTCTTACTTAAAGTCAACTGATGTCAAAGCATCACATGTGAGAAGAGCATTCAGCTAGTGGCATTACAGGAACACGGAAGGGGTCAAGGTCAGTGAAATTCATTTTCCCAAAACTATTAGGTCAGTATGTTTGCAATAATCTTTTACACAGATGCTGCCATATCACCAGCAGATGATGACTAGTCAGGGGATTATGAATGCCAGTGAGATATTGGCTGTTGCGATGTTTGAACCTGTCAACATCATTGTTTTACTGGAAGAATAGCTGGAGATCACCAACGCTATCTGTGCAACATTTTGTAACAATGCATATGGTGGATGGGTCTAGAGAAATGCAGGACACACTGACAGAGATCACTGAAAGGCCAGCTGGTTTGGGCCAAAAAAAAAATCTCTAATTACAATACCTAGTTTGATCTTTTTTTTTTAAATTATTATTATTATTATTGTGAATCCAATTTTAGCTTAGAATCATTCAATCGCGTTTCCTGTCTGATGAAAATACAACAAACCAGGCTACAAAATACGAGGGCAACAATTGTCTGATTTCACATCAAGCTGTGGAGGGAGCATGTGGCCTGGTCTCCAGATGGCAGGGGGAAGCAGCGGAGACGCGGCTTTGCAGATGCATCCATACAGATGAGTGGAAAGCTGTGAGTCTGTATAATTTCGGCGGGCAGGGGAGGGAGGGTGTTCCTGACACCCTGGCATGTCCCATAATCGGCTTTCCTTAGTGACAGCATGGAGCCCATCGGAGAGTCCTGTCTGTCTGTTCCCCTCTCACGCACACACCAATGCACGGCTACAAATGCACGGGCACACGCACACCTGGCTGTAAACACAGGGGGTCCGACACTGCCAGCTGTAGCGCAGGATGCACACTAAGATGAGAGGAACACACACAAACATGCGCATGCAGAATTAAGCACGAGAAGCAGCGTCTAATCCACATGAAAACTGTAATTTTTACAGCAGGTATATTTCACGTACACACGCACACACACCCAGACACGGCAAGCCGTGATAATCATCATGCACGCACTCATTTGAGGATCGAAGGACTCAAAACCAAAGCACACGTTGCCTGGCTCACACTGAGGCTTCATTACACCACCTGCACACCGACGCCAGCGAGCTCCACTCGAGAGTTATGACGGAGACACACGTACACACATTCGCATTCACCTCACACGCTGGCCTACACAAAGTAATCTGGGCTTCACGTAGAGGGGTGGACTGTGGCCGCCGACAGTGGGGCCTGTCATTCATACAGCCACGGGCAGTGCGCCGGAGCCCTGGAGGGAAAAGCTATTGAACAGAAGAGCCAGGGGCAAAACGCCCCGAGACGTCACCGCGGCCTCTGACCTCTCTCACCAGAGAGTCCCCAACATGCCTTGGCAGGATTAGGTCTAAAAAATGTCTGAATATTATTTTTGAATAAAAGGCAATAAACAAATCATCAAGAATACCGAAGATGATGTAACGACCGGATTTCCTCATGTTTCCAGTTTAACCTGGTTGAACTACCGGTCGGTGTGAAAGTCAGAGCTCCTTTTCCCGTCCCGGGGCTCCCTGTGCAAGTCACCAGTCACTGTGTCCGACAGCCCCATGAATAAGCGAGGAGCGTTATCTGTCCCGACTCACCCGGGGACACGGCAGGAAGGAAACAAATGTGAAGGCCAGTGCGCATCAATAAAGGCCAAAAACAAGGACTCTGGGGAGGGGAAATTACTGCGACCTCTCGACAGTCAAAGTGGGAACTGCAAACGCTGCTGACGGTCCAACAAACGCGAGGAATAAGTTTGACTTTGACGTTGAAATACGACTGACCGTAAAATCATTATCTTGCAGTTCGACATAGTACTTATGTCTTTTAAAAATGAAATGCGCACGATGAAAGAAACTGTTTGAAATTCGATGCACATTGAGATGAAAGTATGACCAGGTCATTTTCATTTGGGATATATATTTTAAGCCCTGACTATATATGGGTGACATAGTTTCAAGTCAGTATGTTGCGCATAACATAAAAAATATATAGCATTAGCTTAAATATTGGAGTACTTTAAATGTGCAGAATTTGTATAAGACCAATATACACCAAACTCAGAATGCACTCTTTACTGGATGTGTGTAAACCGCTCAACTGAGCACAAACTTATATTCAACCTGCAAATTTGACACGTTTACATTTTGTGCGTTCCTCCAACCAATTTTCCGTTACCCAAGATAACCTCTACATCCGAGACAATAGGAACTAGCTGCGCATGCAAACTGTCCACCCATCGCAAGCCAAGCACAGCCTCAACAAATAGCTCCTGCAAATTCTAAGCATTTGTTTTTCATTAGAGGAGCTCTCGATAGGAAAAAAATAAAAAGAAGAGTTCAATAGTCATGGCAGGTGTGCCGTGTGTGTGTGTGTGTGTGTGTGTGTGTGTGTGTGTGTGTGTGTGTGCGTGTATGTGTGCGTGTGCGTGTGTGTGTGTGTGTGTGCCAGCGAGTGAGTGCGTGTGCGCTGGTTGAACTCATCCATCCTGAATGAGTTTGCTCTGTCAGGTCTGTATTCTTAATGAACCGTAGGGGGACCACATCGCAGGCACTCACATGCACTCCGGTTACCACTGTGCAAACGTCCTCTAGCTGCTGCTGTCAATGACTCACATAAGAACCAAACACACGACTCATACCTGCGCTACATGACTTGTCTGTGTGTGTGTGTGTGTGTGTGTTTGTTACACTCTCTCATACACACAACAGGTAACTGTCCGCCTGGCGGTGACCCGACGTCCCTCAATCCTTGTGGTGATCAATCTTTAAGAAACAGGTAAACAAAGCAGGGCCTCTGTCCTTTAATGGCAGCCTTTCAGCCCTTGTTAAGAAGGGCAGAACAGCTTCTTTAAATCGACAAATGAGGAGGAAAAAAAGGAAAATAGAGCCGACGTGGGCACAGATTCCCGTCGACCGGCATCGGAACAATCTTTCCTTCTGCTCCTCTGTGACTTAGCCTTCCACAGTCGTGCATCAAGCCCGGCCGATCACGTCTGACTGGAAATGGCTTGTTACGGATATGATGAAAAGTTGCAGCCCGGCCGCATTAATTAGGCCAACACAGGATGGAACCACTGAGGCGCTTTCCTGCCTTTGTGTATGCGCGCTACCCATTGGCGCACACGAGTGATGAATGTGGATTTGTGTGCCTGTTTGTGTGTGCGTGGCCGTTGAGATTCCAAGCGTGGAGGGGGGAGACACACGCCGAGTACAGCCATGACTTTGGTTAACAGTAAACACACCACTGAGAGCTCATTAGAGAAGCTCGCTCCTCTCCTTGCCGCTCTGCTCCACTGACGGGCCTTTAGCTGCAGCCATATCTGGCATCCTGCGACAAGCTAATTAGTGGCTAGCGCTCATTACCGTCAGGCTAGTGAGCGCAGAGCCTCTCCGACGCATCGTCTGTAGCCTGTCACAAACACAGCATGTGTGTTACAGTTCCAAACTGACTCACATTGGAGGAGGCAAAGTAAAGTGCGCTGCTAAATAGACAGTGTTAGCCTCCATTTATTCCAGGCTCATCAAAATGTCGTCCAGCGATTGTAATTGTTTCTCATGAGTTATTGAGGTTGTTTAGGGGGTGGAGGGTATTTTTATTGGGGTCATGTGAACATCGTGACGAGGAAAATACTCTGAAACAAGGGGCAAAATTGTTGCATCAACTATGAATAAATAAGGAAATAGAAACCCCACGGATATTGTAAAAACACGTTTTAGGTAAAACACCTTAAAGGAGTGGGGCCAATTTGTTCAAACAGAAAAGTACAATGTGTGTATTCATGCTAAGTTTAAACCACAACCAAAAAAAAAGCAGATTGTAAAAACAAAAGCAATGAACTGACAGAGGATAAACACCGGAACCTGCACAGTCCTATTCTATACCCTGTCATACACAGCCATTCATGCAAAATGAATACAAAAATATTGATTGCTAACGTTCCATTTTAACAAAAAAAAAACAGCTACAGCACAGGGTGAGAGTGCTTATAGTTGAAGAACTTTCATCTGAAGCCGAATCCAATTTTGGAAACGGTTTCATCTGACACTACAAAGCAAAGCTCAGGCATTTCCTGTTGACGTGGACGGAACATGTGGCGCCAATACGGCTGCCGGATGATTTTACTTCATCCAGACTCTCATGTTATTCAGATCTCTCCCCCCCCAATACATTTTATCATTCCAACCGAGCAACATATTTCTTTCGCCGTAATTTCACCTGTCATTGTTAATGTAGCACGGATAATGTCAAACGTCTTTTCCCCGACACAAAGATTGAATTAACTGGCAGGGGCGCCCTAAACGGGGCGGTTTAAACAGGGCAATAACTCAGTGGAAATAAGTAAACCCATGTTTAAACAAACCAAGTCAAACCAAATTCAGCCGTTGCCTCACAGGATTAGAAATCTCTCTATTGTTACGTGAATTATTAATCCTGCAGTATTGGAATGCTGGGGTGCAGCAGGCTAGCTCCATGTGTGAAACAAAAGGAAGCACGCATCCTTCATCAAAAAGGCCATTCATCACACAGGCAACGTTCACAATAATGATGCGTGTGGTTAAGGAGATAATAAGGTAAATGAGAGGGAGAGTTAAAATAATACTGTAACCAGCGCAGGTCAAGCACTGCTGCACTGCTGATGAATGATACTGGTCCCTCTCCTCCGTCTGCAGCTCCCCCCTTCTCTTTTCTCTTTGGCCCCTCTTCAATCCCTGCCGTCTTTTTTCCAATGTTGGAAGACAATAGCAAAATGCAGGGATGCAGAAAAATATCTGTGTTTTCGATTTCACTAATGCAACATGTACCGGAAGGAAAAAAAAACAACAACACACACACAGACATAACTGTGCCAAAGCCAAACGGCAAATGCAGATAAATATGCGCAGACCCGCAGACAGATGTGGACAAACACACACGTGGGCCTCTCCCGGCTCACCTGTTGGAGCTAGCAGATGGTTCTGCCCTGGAGAGCTGCTAATAACAGCACAATAGCCAATTAAGGAGTGACGGAGAAGCCGAGAGGGCCAAGGCAGTTCACGGATAGATTCAGTCAATTAGTCAAACACTCCATTAGGAGACTGTCCAGAGACACAGTGTTGATTGCCTGGCATTAGCCACACCAATCCATGGATTTTGCTATTGGGTGATTGCAGCATGTATAGATGTCTCAATGTGGTATGGAGAGGCATTTCAAATACTAACAAAGACTCCTATTCGCTTTATGATCTGTTTCACGCGAGTTGCCTGCCAGTTAACCTGGGCAAGCCAGATCATGGGTATTCAATGCAAATGGAGGGGGTAAAAAAAAAAACTGGGGCACCATCTACCATCCATGGTAAGCCTGTGACTTCACCCAATTAGGCTTTGTCTACAATCAAGAAATCACATGAAAGCTTTGAAAATAAATGATGCCCCCTGTATCGGAATCATACCAAAATATCTAACAGAAATCTGTTTGTGCATTAAACACACACACACACACACGTCTGATACCACCGCACAGACATACGCCGTATACACCTCCCCGCTAAATACGGCACACCCCCGGTTCATACACACACCGTCACACATTTCTCGTGTTGAGATCAAAGATACGCTGTCTTCAGATGTGCCCTTCCCTTCTTCATGACCTTAAGCTGTCAGTGTTATCTACTCCAGACATACACACACAGACACACAAACTCACACAGAGCATGCCCATGTACTCACTTTGCCTCAAACGCACACACGCACGCACACGCACACTAACGAATCTCATGGAGGCAATTTGCAGAGCCGAGCCCTTCATGCTGGCTGGCTATCAAATGTTTTCCTTCCCTTCGTAACAGGACTGTGTTACTGTGTATGCTTTTTTTTTCTTTTTTCTAGCAAATTGCTACCTTCACGGCGCTGTTAAACAGCATAAACACAAATCACCATTTTGTTTGTGTCAAGCCCGTATTAAAACATACATTTAACTGCAGTTAGTGTCTATTGCGCTAGAACTTTGAATATTTTATTCCCGTCTGGCTTTGTCTACATCCCTCGTTGTTTCTAGCGCCCGTTGTGTGCGTCAAGTTGTGTCTGCGGCTCTATACGTCTCTATCATGACACATTGGCACAAATGAGGAGTAAAGCAACTTGCTGCTTCTTGTCACATAACCTGGTAACAGGAACCATAGCAACCCATCACAGCCAGCCACTTTGCATACAAATGATTGTCACAGAAGTGTGTATGCATGTGTGAGTATGCATGGAGGAGAGGTGGTGCCAGTTTGCTGGTGGGTGGCAATACACATTTAGTTGTGTGTCACTGTGTGGAAATGGAAAAGAGAAGGAAATGTGAAACTGGTGAGGAAAAAGAGTGAGATCGCGGAGACCAATTACATTTTTACTCGCCTTTTGATTTCAGTGTGAATACACCATGAGCGGAGGCCAGCACTTGATTTGTGCATCAAAAAGGGAAGTCTGCCTTTTGTACTTTCTTCATAAACATTTCTAAACATCAGCCTCATTATTGCAATTACAGGCCTGTTCGATTGTTAATGTGCCTTAATGATTAATATTGTCTGCACGTGCAGGCGTGTCATTTGGATCACAGTCGGAAGCATCGGCACCCAATGTGACCTCCTTTTTACATTTTACATTGAAATATAACCTGCCGTATTCTAATTGACATAAACTCAGGTGGAATCAATTGCTACAAACACAAACACCATAAGGATTAAAAAGGAAACATCATCTTTACCATCTGCTCCCTCGCAGCATAAATTTTCAATTTGTTATAAGAGCATTTGATGTCTCAAGTTGCCAGGATACAATTATGCGGTTTGGCAGCACATGCAGTTAGATATCACTCCAAGTAATCTTAGCTCATTTACAGCAGAGAGAGAGACCCGGCATTGTTACAGGGTAAACTACCATGGAATAACAGAGACGCATCTGTGCCTCTCCGCTCGTGCATCTTGAGGCGAAGTTTGTGTGCAAAGGCGTGCATGTGCGCGATTGCTTGTGCGCCCCTTGCCCGCGTGTGCGGTTGTCATCTGCCTGCGTGTTTGATTGTGTCGAGCCGGGGCGGAGTGTGCGTTTGGGAAGCAGTGGCCTGGCAGCGTGCCCAGCATCTGCAGGCCTGTGTCGTAGCTGCACTGTGATACCAAGGTGGCACGGCCCCTGATGGATTATAGTCATTGTACAGGTACCCAAGCAAAACTAATGTGTATATAAGCAGGTGTTAACAGCCACGTTGGTGTGTGTGTGTTTACATGGGGTGTGTTTCTGTTACGTGTTCGTGAACAAGTGGATGGTGAAGTATGGATGTAAATAGCTACATAGACGTAGATATTTTATTTAAATATGGACAGAAAATGAAATCTCAGCAGATTTTGACAAATTTAGACGGGGCGTTTACGGGTGTCCAATTTTCTCCAAAATCCCCTGGGCTGTGAGTCAAATGCTCCACATCAGTTTGTGTTATCACGAACACGCGTCTCCATGTGAACATGCTTGTATGTAAGTGTATCTATGTACATTATCGTAACCACACACATTCTCCTTTGCCAAAGCCAGTCAATAACACTTCATCTGACATCTTGTGTCGCTGAAATAAAGATCTTAGGCATTCTAAATTTGCCGCTTGCTTCAAAAATTGGCAGGTCTGATGTTCCAGAGCGAAAACAAAGACCTGCAAATACTTTGTGGATATCTGCCAGTCTATCAGGACAAGGCTGCAACTTTCTTTTTTTTTCCTCAACGAGGCACACAAGAGGCATTGTAAATCACTGCCAAGAGTGTCGCTGGCGGGTTAAGACGGATTTAACAAGCCCTTATCTTATCTTTGAAGACAACTCTGATTAAGACTGAGATTCCTGATGGATTAAATAAACAACCTGAGGTGTTGTCGAAACGGAAACATGTAAACAAGCGTTTGAACAAAAAGTGCAAAAACCATCAAAAGGTCTCCCATTCTAAGAAGACTTGAAAAATCCACCGGGCCCTGAAAATCTCCTCGGTTCCTTTAATTTGACTGAAATAGGAAAGAGAAAAAAAGAATCACAAATATTTTTGATCAATATTTCAAATGCTCCCATCTATTAACGGAGCCAGTATGACAGAGTTTTGAGACGACCAGTAACTATTTTAGGGTCGGGTTTTAATGAGGCGATGGCGAGGCGGTGTTGATCAGACACATTCATTGTCAGCGCTCACCTTTGAAGGAGAACATCTGCCTGTAGCTGTGCAACACACAACGGCGCTGTAAGATTGCATTTTACTGCAGGCTCGTACTGCCGGTTAGTGAGTGCCACCAGATGCTTTGTTTCCACAAACTATTCTGCATCTACCGACAGAGGAAATGGGGGATGCTCCTCATCTTACTTGCTTACAAAAGCATAAGCCCCGCCCCCTTTTTGCTCATCTCTGGTGGATGCAGACGGCGATGGAAATGAGGAATGAGGAAGATCCAGGCCAGGAGTCCCCGTGCAGCATCTCTGTCTGCCTCCACTGTGTCCCAGGACTGATACCAAGGTTAGGAGGGGATTCTCTCCGTCTGTCCCTCTCCGCACCCCCCCCCCTCTCATCCTTTTCATCTGGCTTTTGTGTGTGGCAAAGCTTTTGCCTCCCTCCTTCCCCTCCACTACTGTCTCAAAACACTCTTTCTCTCCTCGGTCCCGTATCAGTCCTCCTCCCTTGCATCTTTCCTCCCTCTCTCTCTCTCTCTCGCATCTGTTTGGTGTATTCCCGGGGGCCGTGAGGGGCCAGAAGGGTCCATGAATAAGTCATTCACACTGGCCCCCCAGACTCTATGATCATCGCCAACCTGTTCAAAAACATGGTTCCCTGCCACCTCTCTTACTCCCTCTGCACCCGTCTCGCTGCATCCATAAGCAATGAAAATATAAATAAATAAAGCATTAGGGACTCCTGTGTGTGGGTGGGTGGGTGGGTGGGTGGGTGTGTAAGGGCAAGCTGACATGGATATGAGAGTTTAAATGAACAACTGATTTTCCCATTGTAAGCAGAGGCCCGCATGTTCCTACAGGCTGTTCCTTCGAAATTAAACAATGATTCTCAAAGTTTCTGCTTAAAAAATACATGAGAAGAGATCAAACAAACCATTGAATGGCAAACTGTTTTTAATAAAATTGAAAGTCGATTGAGCCAATTTTCTTTTACTGCACTACAGTCTGGTTTTCTTAGAATTAGCAGTATCAGAAAGCTGCACAGGCAGCAGTAGACCGGGGTCCAAGAAGTTTAAAAGCTTGAATTAAAACAAAAGTTTCAATGGGTAATTCATGGGGTCAGGGAAAATGAAAGCCCCGAAGAATGATGAGAATTTTAAATGTTTTTGATCAATAAAAACACAGTTAATTATTCCGTTGCTGATGAAAGAAATTCAACCCATGAACTTCACTGTGCTCCGGTGAAAAGACATTTTGTAAAAAGGGCAAAAAGACTCTTGTTCTCTCTCCACCCATGCACGTCTGATGATTTAGCCTATAAAAGTTACCTATTGCATTACTGCAGGAAGTTTTACATGTGGAGGAAGGAGGTTTTGGCAGGGCTCACACAAAATAGAGGTCTTTATAAACGATACAAGAAATATACATTATATACTGTACACCTACACACACAAGTGTTTTTAATCTACATGTGGTTGGATTGAATATATGCTCCATGTAGTGAAGAAACGGCACAATTCTGGCACTTCCAATACAAGGCCTCACAAACAACTAAGCTTGATATCATCACGATTACTTTTCATCATAGGCACATTGTGATTTTTACTAGGTTTCATCAACAGACAGTGAAAATGTATACAACTGCATATTAATGGTGGAGATCCAAACACAATTTTTTGGCTGAGACCATGACAACAGATTTCAGTGAAACCCCTTCAACGGCTGATGAGCGAAGGAAGTGAATAAAAGGTCAGCACAACACACGCATGACAAATATGCTCTGTAAATATATATTTATAGGTGGAAACTCAATGCCACTTCGTCATGATTTTTTCTTCTTGCCGAGTAGTTGAGGAAGAAACAGCTTGTGCCCTGATGCGGATTTCTTGGCCCTGTCGCGCTCATGTTAGTTGACCACATAAAATGAAATATGGATTTCCCCCCCCCCATTTGATAAGTATATGCATCATATGCTCACCATATGCTAAATAAATAATGCTGCTAACTAATAAAATGTTGTTGATGTGAAGAAATAAGGCCAATATTTAACTGTATACAACAACACACACACACACACACACACACACCTTGCTGTGACAGGGATCAGACTGAAGGACACCTCGGGCAGATTCCTGCAGATGGGATAATGAACCTGGCGTCATCGGGTGAGGGACAACCTCACAAAGCACCAGAGGCTGTCCTGTTGGTCCTCGCAGGACGCACACAGCAGATAAACCGGCTCATCGGAAGTTTTTACAAGGCGCGTCTGTCCCCCAATCGAGCTCACCTCGCTTTTATGGCTGCTCATCTTCATCCACGCGTGAAATTGCGAATATCGTCCTAGCGTCCTTTGTTGCGCATGTTAACAACTTTATCAAAGCCTTCTCGTAATCAAAAGTCAGATTGTGATGACATTATCCCATGCACAGAAGGCGCAGGTTCATAATTTGAATCCACATGACGCGGCTCAACTCTTTCCCCTCAAAGCGAGATCCCGGGTTTAATTCCATGCCAAAGTGATTGCGGCGGCTGTGTGATCTCTCCGGTTTCCTTAAGGTGTTCGACCAAGAGAAAATATTAAAGCTGCCAGGTCACAGTCTGTGATAGGTCGGTGACCAGCGGGGTGAAACCCTCAAGGA
Source organism: Colistium nudipinnis (assembly GCA_016785305.1). NCBI lineage: Eukaryota > Metazoa > Chordata > Actinopteri > Pleuronectiformes > Rhombosoleidae > Colistium > Colistium nudipinnis. The sequence goes on along the minus strand of JAFBJU010000325.1, from coordinate 701,473 downwards.
AGTGGAGGCAAACCAATTCTTTAGTCAACGTCTGAAATAGAGACAGTATAGTCAGAAAGATCGTTTTTCTCCAACACCGCAGATATCAAAAGCTTCTGCAGCTGCGGTGCGGATGAGAACTTTGATTCTTCCACGGCTGACAAGTGCAGCACGGCAACAATACAAGTGTTCTCATGTGATGTTAAACACAAAGGGAAACAGATGGATGGAACGCGAGGCTCTGAAAAAGAAAGCAGCCAATACCTCAAACCCACACCTCAAAGACAGCCAGGTCTGTGCAGAAAACATTCAGGTTGAATTGGGGTCAATTGTTTTATAGGATACACTTATAGGAACAGAGTGTTCCCATTACTGTTACCGGATTGTGATAGATGTCCCAGGAAAGCTCCACACACACACACACACACACACACACACACACACAAAGGCTAACTTGCAAAACCTCTCGTGTCGTGCGTCGTTGAATGGCGGTTTCGAACATCAACTCTTGGAAATGTCTGGCGAATTGGGTAAATCGAAAGAAAATCCCGAGTTTGCGTGCAGATACAAAGAACGCAGCAGGAGATAGTCGGGGGTTGCGACGCAGGGGGCAGAACACGCGGCCACTGTACTGTTTGTGTTTTGGGTCATAAAGGTGGGTAGGGGGTCTTAGCCCCCCGTACGAGGGGGCTGGCAAGAAAAGTTCCGGAAAACTTCGGTGCTACTTCTGCAGACACTCGTGTTCCCACATACGGGCCCTCCCGACAAGCTCAGGAAAATGTTCAGACTTAAGTGCTTGTCGAGTGCACGACTCGAGTGTCTCACATTTATTTATGAAAAAAAGAAAACTGAAACTCCTGCGCCGTGTAACATTAACAAGCTGGGGGAAGCTGCAGAACAACACACCTTCTGCTGTGGAGGGGGAATCGTGACAACGCCTCGCAACTTTCACCAAACTGCTTTTGCTTTTCTCACACACAAACGCGCACATGCACAGGAAACGCAGGTGCGTCTTCTATTGCACGGGACGTCTTTGGCGACGTCGTTAAGTAAGCCGCCCGTTTCAAGTCATGTCAACTGAACAAATTACAGCAAACTGCATTTACAAACGGCAAAACAAGGATAAAGGAGAACCAAGTTTGACTTAAGATTTCCGACAGTGTCCTTTACACTAAGTGGCCCCAAACAGCACACTGACTGGTGTAATTATATGCAAAGACGCATTCTTGTACACAAAAGTATTTTGCCAGTTTTGAGGCAAAATGTTGTTTTTATTATAATAATTATTATTGTTATTCCCCCAAATGTAATAGAATCTCAAGCAAACAGCCTTTTCTCCAACAAACCAGAAAAATGTTCCTTATCTCGGCACAACAACCTATCTGTGAGGGGAATTACAGAAGCCACATACGCCTTTTCGAACAAGCCTAATTTGCAATTGTGTAGTCCCAAGTGGCGCTGAGAGATAAGAGATTGAATTCCTCAAAAGTTTGAATGGCTTTATTACTCCGAAAAAATATGTATTATGGTTTTGTATTACTCTCAGTACTAAATGCCTTCTTTTTGTGTGTCTGATAAGACCGGCTATGCAAAAAATCCCCACGGCAGCATTTTCAGCTATTTGTAAGTCCAGCTCTCTATAGACTTAGAGCGGCAACACTAAAGTTGGAGAAGGTTTTGCATTGTGAAGGATTTGCCTCCTAACTTCCCTAAAACTGTAAAAAGAGCAAAAATAAATTAAAAATCAGCTCCAAAAGCCTGAAACTAACCTCGACCTACTGCTAACCATTACGATAACGAACGTATTTTTCTAAGCCAATACCTGAACACTTCAAAATGTATAATGGTATGGACATATGTCTGAGTCAGGTATGGGCTCATACATTTTTTTTTCCAGAATGTCACCAACACAATTCTTTACATTGGACCTAAGATTATAGTTACGGATGAAGACGCAGGGTATGAAAAGTCGAAATGAGCTGCGGATTCCAGCTTGTGTCGTGAAGGTGGTGCGCTTGCAGCCAATATCAATTCTGCCCAAGAAATGTGCATGCCTGCTTTGTCAGGTAGTGAGGATGGGACCCCAATTTATGTGTTAGGTTAATTAACAGAGTGTAGTGCTCACATGGAGCGTCTTGCCGGGCGTCGCCTTGACGGGCTTTAATGAGACAAGCCAGTTGCAGTTTGGAGTTTTCCCAAACTCGTGGGACGCGAGTGAATGCATCCCAATGCACGGGGAGTGTACGAGCAGCTGTGTGCCATACAGGACGGAGGAGGAGGACAGCGGGAGGATGGAGGGAGGATGAAGGGAGGGGGAAGCGAGTGGGGGGGAGGAGGAGGAGGAAATGCCTGCCAAAGTGGGGCTGGCTTGGCTCTCCACTGGCAGGAGCAGAGGGAGGAACCACAGTCTCTCAGGGCATTCTTCATTTCTCTCTTTCCCATTCAACGGTCTCTGCCTTTTCCTCTCCACCCGTTTTCACACCACATCTGGACTCACTCCACCCCCCCCCCCCCCCCCCCCCCCCTGGTTTACCCCCCCCACCCCCCCCCCCCCCCTACCAACAATGCTGGATTCCACACATCCATTTCTCCTTCCTGTCCAGGCTCTATATGTGCTCATCTTTCATCCTTTCCTTTCATTCCACTGCTGCCTTTTTTTCGCCTGTTCGTTTTACCACCCTCTCGTTCCTCCATCTTTTCACGAGGAGAGAGAGCTTGGTGTGAGATCTGTGCCAGTGCGGACTAGATGGTGCCACCCTACCAAGAGAGTGGGTGTCAAACACAGACACTGGCACAGCTTGGCAGGGAGACGGAACCCCACACCGGAGCCAATGGCTGCAGAGAAATGTGAATCCTGTATACGTCTGCTGCCGCCCACTCATCCAGCATCTGATCCCTTTGGTTCATTCAAATCAAAAGAAATCAAAATCTGTTTCAAACTAAATCATATTTCTGCCACAGCAAAGGCAAATAGAGCGACAGGGGCTGAGAATACACGTCTGAGGGGTAGGTTTTGTTCTTTACCCTTTGATGTAGCCAGAGAAGACAATCCTATATGAAACGTTGAAATTGTTTACGTACCTCAGAACAAAGTGGAACAGAAGAAACGTGCCTGTCGCACTGCAAAATTGAGAAATCTTTAACATTAGTCGATATTTGGACAAAAGACGAAATTCCACATCCATCCTCAAAGAGGTGAAATACAATAGAATGCTTTGGTATTGATTATTATGAGGAAAGCTTAATAGTTTCTACATGGCAGATATTGGCTCAGACCTCACAACACAAATCCCAACTTTCAAAAGCCTATGTATGGCCTAATTGCAATTTGAATATCATTATTGTTGACAGCAGTTTCAGAATAATATTAACTAGGTCACATATCTGGACATTATTTTTTAGAATACATCAGACATGATAAAGAGGTGTTGCCAATTATCATTTTTATTGGATCTAATCTGTCATCATTTCACACCTCCAGGAGTGAGGAAAAGAGAGAGGGGGGGGGGGCTTGCAGTGATTGTGTGTGATGTCAATGTGAGAGTCCGTGGCGTGAGGAATGAGTGTTCACACCTCGGGGATAAAGGATGAGAGTCCCTTCATGTTTCCTGTTTGAGAAAACATACAATCAAATATTAATCCGAGATGGGTCCTATTGGAGCCGAGTGAACTCTGTCACTCGGAGAGGTTCTTACTCGTCTAATCCCGTTTGCTTTCTAATTTTGGCCCATGGGCTGGTTAGCCAACTCTCTGACGTGTTAACAGCTGGTCTGTTTTCACATCAAGAGATCCAGCGTTTAAACTTCCTTTTCCATCTAATAATTGCACGGTGATATAAAATACGGGTGTTTAAAAATCCCAATTTTACCTGAACTCCTCATCCCTACCCAGAATGCCGTTCCACCCGCAACCACACCTCCAACCCTATATAACTCCCACAACACGCACAATGGAGAAATGAGCAACACAGCAATTAACAGACACTGGGATATATTATCATAAAAATAATTATATAAAGAGTAGACTGAAACATTCTACACATTTGTAAGGGGGGGGCGTATTTTGTTTTCTAGTATTATTTTTAAGCACCAGTTTGATATGCTTATATTTTAAGGCTGTTACTGCAGCAGCATCGATGGCTTCACCACTTTGTGTGGAAAGGGAAAAAAAAAATCAATGTTACGCTAGCCCTTATTCAGAGGTGGTCTCGGACACAATGGTCTCGTACCACTGAACACAAATGCGTCCTGGGTCACATTTGGAGGGGGACCATCTATTCAATCAGACATATTTCAGCCCAGCTACAATTACGTCATGAAGCCAAAGTAATTAAAGACTTATTAATGCCTATATATATATATATATATGGATTCAGATTGCGGCCACCACCCCAATATCACACTGGCCACTAGATATTGATTTTCTTTCCTTTTTTTACACTTGCATACAAGTAATAATGTGTCTTATTGTCGAGCTGCAGGCAGCACACCGATTCACTCAGCCCTTTCACACACTCTACACATTGCACTATGGACACCTCCACATATTCGCACTGGCTAAAAACAACATTGTTTGGGAAGCAAAGTGAGATCCGATCAAAAGCGGTCACAAGAGGCACAATCAGGATGGATTCTATTGACAGGTGTGTCGTGACAAAACGGTCCACTTGTGATCAGATTGTTCAAGCCAGGTCTGAACGGGACCTTAATCACCAACGAGAGAAAGTTTAACATTTTTACCAATTCTCTCAACCAAGGGGGAAGTGGGGATATGGTACGTGTAATGAACAAGTGCAAAATAATAACGGGCAAGTTGTCCTCATCTCTAGAAATCACTTGTGGAATCAAAACCGAATTGATCACCAAATATTATCAAATGAATATTTGCTACGTTCCAGATACCACCCTGTGCACAGAAGCAGCCAGTGTTAGTATTGTGATTTTCACGCCAAGCTCAGCTCAGTGACCCCGGCTGAAAGCCCCCCCCCTCCTAGAAAACAGAAATCCATGACTCACACAAATACTCAACATGCACTCAAAAGATTGCAGCCGACACACACGCACGCACGCAGTACCCCCCGTGACCCCCTCATCCTCGGTGGAAGCACCCCGAGATCAGCGCGACCCCGGGGTGGCTGGTGGCCCAGGCCTGTGTGACGACCTCGCTCTGACAGAGTGTCAATACAAAGCAATTTACAAGCGCATGAAAAATCGACCCCCGATAACAGGCAATTTCTCTGCTCTGCTGCCTCAAGAGGCGTGACCTGCCTCGCGAAAATGAGGGGTGGGGGGGGGTGAAAGAAGAGGAAGAGGAGGAGAGGGGTGATCACAGTCCAGTGGATGTGATTATAGCCTATGGTGCGCTGTAAACGGGAAACGGGGTGGGAGGGAAGCGGAGAAAATTGAACAGTAATAGGCCAGGGAAGGGAATTGGTGCGAGCGATTGTAATAGTGATGCGAAGAGGAGACAAATCACTGCGATGAGAGTGACGGTTGGATTTCATTTGTCGGAAAAAGGGAGAAGGAGACAGAAATGGATCAGGAAGCAGGGAGTTTAAAAGCTCATAAATGACAAGGGGAAAATCAGTGACCAAGAAAAAGAGGTTGAGTTTGGACAGACTAGAGGTGGGGGGGAAGAGAGAGAGAGAGAGAGAGAGAGAGAGAGAGAGAGAGAGAGAGAGAGAGAGAGAGAGAGAGAGAGAAAAAGGGAGGGGGAGAGAGAGAGAGAGAGAGAGAGAGAGAGAGAGAGAGAGAGAGAGAGAGAGAGAGAGAGAGAGAGAGAGTTGAGTGTTGATGATGAAATGTGGATTGTGTGTGTTTGTGTGTGGACTGGAGGCCACAGGTGAGGACAGAGATAATGACCTCATTCCTCTTCTCTTTTGCCGAGACACTTTTCCTCCACAACATTCTATTCATCAAGCCCTCAATCTATCTCTCCGTCCTTCGCCCCCCACCCCCCTTTATTCAAACGCTTCTTCCTCTCTGTCATAAAGCCAGAGGTCACACCTTCATCCAAAACTGACAGCAAACACAAACAAAGGAAGAAATGTACCAGTAGTTGTGCAGGGTAACCACACACACACACACACACACCCACACACGCACACATCCACCCACACACACACACACACACACACACACACAGACACGGCCTGCAGCAGATCTCATCGACTCCAATCAAAGATATTTTTCTTTACAACGTGGCTTCATCCCGGGCTACTTCAGTCATGGGTCGAGTCAAATGAAACCAACAGCAGCCTGAATAAATATTCAAACCTCAAAAAGTTCACTTTGAAATGGTATCTTCAGCTAGCATACAAGATGTTTGTCAGGAGTATTGGTGGCCATAAGCTCGAAAAATGTGGCTGCACTCGCAGCCAGCAGTAATACATTTGGGCACCTGCTAGTGAAAACCCATATTACATCAATAAATATGAATTATTTCAGTCAATACTTACGCTAGTATATCAGAGAAACTAAAAGGGAAAAACAGAGACGTACGATGTGGTGTGGTAGAAGTGTTGAATTAATTATAACACTAAGTACTAAATATAGATATGCAAACGAGGACCAATTACATCAATACATAACCTTCTTACTCAGCCAACCAGCTAACGAGGATTCAACTCAAACATTTACACAACAGTGTGACACAATAAAAGACTACGGACACACCAACGAGCAACATTAGGCTCTGAAGATAAAACGCCAGCAGAATAAAGCTTCACTCAGGCAGCCAACATGGAGGAGATGGACACAACGCGGAGAGCAACTACAGCTACAAATCCTACCTGTAAAGCACAAACGGTTCTGCGCACTCGTTACACTGTGTTGCCTGGCAACGCACGGGTTGCGTAGAAACAGTTTAAACAATCAGCGAGTGTGTTGTTGGGACTCACATGTTCCGGTGTGAAAGTCTTGCTCCGAGTGGGTGACGTCCCTCCACGCTGAGCCGACCAGGCCTCTCCACATCGCAGTGTTCAAACACGCGTGAACTGAAAGACACACAAAAGAGTCGCTAAAGGTTCAACATCCACAAAAAAAAAAAAAAAAGGGTTCTTTTTCACAGCCGGAGGATCCATGGAGCAGCACCTGGACCAGTTTGTCCTGAGGCCTCTCTGCCCCGGAGCATTTCCGTCTGGTGTAATCCGTGGAGTGAGGGTGGAGAAGTCTGTTTAATCCCATGCTGTGATCTTCTCTTAAAAAAACAACTAATAATAAATAAAAGTCGTTTTTGTTGCTTAAAGCAAAGTAAAAAATAACTGCTGAAGACTCCATTGGAGCCACCACGGTCATTAAGCCCCACTCAGTTGCACCTGTGGTTGGTCTCACAGCCTCCATGGTGTGTTTGATTTGGGTCACTCGGTATTCCCACAGGGTGGTGCAATAATCCAGGGATGGATTGACTTCTTGTTTGTTGGTTTTTTTCTACCTGCACAGAGTTAATGCTTATTTATCTTAATTACATCATTCAATGACTTAAACTATGCATTTGAGTGTTATCGTGGTAGTGAGTCCAGTGTCGGCTGTGCCAGCTTACCAAAGTCTGAAAAACAACTGAGTGTGAGTGTTGGCGAGCTTTGTTCACACATCCAGGGTTTGGAATGACAGCTGTGTGTGTTTCATGTACTGAAATAATAAAGGCTTCAAATAATAAATGTCTGAGCCCCCGACTGTCTGCCCTTCGTGTATATCGGGGGTCTTTGCTATGATAATAAGCTGTGGGACTTATTGAATCCTACTCTGGTCATGCTGGGATAGGAAAAAATGGCTGAGTTTCCTGCACCCCCCCCTCTCCCCCAGCTGAACAAAGACCCCCTGCACAGCCCACCTGCAGCAGCAGCCTCCGCATCACAGCTCCCTCACTTCCATATTCAGAGAGTGGCAGAGTTCCACAGAGAGAGACAGACGCTTTGGTGGGAGGAAGAGAGGAAGGAAGGAAGGAAGGAAGGAAGGAAGAAGGAAGGAGGGAAGGAGGGAAGGAAGGAAAGAAGGAAGGAGGGAAGGAAGGAAGGAAGGAAGGAAGGAAGGAGGGAAGGAAGGAGGGAAGGAAGGAAGGAAGGAAGGAGGGAAGGAAAGAAGGAAGGAAAGAGGGAAGGAAGAAAGGAGGGAAGGAGGGAAGGAAGGAAGGAAGGAAAGAAGGAAGGAAGGAGGGAAGGAGGGAAGGAAAGAAGGAAGGAAGGAAGGAAAGAAGGAAGGAGGGAAGGAAGGAAGGAAGGAAGGAGGGAAGGAAGGAAAGAAGGGAAGGAAGGAGGGAAGGAAGGAAGGAGGGAAAGAAGGAAGGAAGGAAGGAAGAAGGGAAGGAAGGAAAGAAGGAAGGAAAGAGGGAAGGAAGGAAGGAAAGAAGGAAGGAAGGAAGGAAAGAAGGAAGGAAGGCGAAAAGCAGCCGTTTCAAACAAGATGCTTGTGAACGTGAAGCAAAACGTAATAGATAAAAACACAACAGGAGACGGAAACCACCATTTTTGGACATTGTCACATCAAAATGATTGCAAAAAAAAATAATAAAAACAAATAAAAATGCGATGAATTAAGAAAGCTGCAGCAAAAGCAAAACTTGACTCTACCAAATGGGCGGGACCGCCGCCTCTCTAACTATGAGGCTCCGCAGCGCCATGAATAACGTGCGAGCGGAGTACAATCCCTTGTCATGACACAGGCTATTTTGTTCAATGATTTAGGATAGTGGCGTGTGTGCGTGCCTGCCTGCGTGCGTGGAACGTGGACCTGTCCGACAACCTGCTCACTTCCCCTCTCGTCTGCCGTTCTTTTCCTCCCTCACTCTCCTCATTCAATAGTAATTCTCTCTCCGTCTCTTCTCCTCCTCCCTACGTACTCATCTTTTCGCTTGTCACTTTTCCTTCATGTCAATTACCATCTCCCTCCACTTTCTCTCCGCCCCCTCTCCCCTGGCGTCGCTCGCCCTCTCTTACACCTTCTTCATTTGTATCCCACCATTTTCTCATCACTCCTCCTTACGCTGCCTTCTCTCCTCTACTCTTTTTTTTGAATCCCTCCATCTTTCACTCCGCACAAAAGGCTTCCTCGCGTTCATCTCCCGCCTCCCTCCTTCTCGGTTCCCTTTATTGATTCGATTGCCTTCATTTCTGTCCTTTGCTTCTCCATCCATCATGCCACCTCCCTCTATCCGTCGCTGCGTTCTCTCTCTTCTCCTGGAACCTTGCCATTTATTTCCTCCTCCTGCAGGACTTGACGTGCTCTCCTTCTCGTCGTCCTTCGCCTCCTCCCACGCGCGCTCCAACGTGAAGCGTCTTCTCCCCTTCTCCTTCTATATTCATCCCAGCGGTGATTGAGTGACCTGAATATGTCTCCTTGCATTAGGACCCCTCCCTTCTGCGGCTCAGGAACACCTTGGAAAACCGATGGCCTGCTGCCACTTTGCCTCCCGTGCCCTCATTTAGGTCTACGAGTCTGAGTGTGTGTAATTGAAACTGGAACGAAAAGGTGGACCTGGTTTGTTTGCATGGCGCGCGCGCGTGTGTCAGTGTGTCAGTGTGTGCATGGGTGCGCTTTCTTTACGTTATGAGTATTAGCATGCCAAGTAGGGAGCCTTAAATGGATTTAAGCCCGGAATGTATCGGATTTTCCAACAAGAAAGACACTGAAGATTATCTCACTTTGCCAGTGTTTTCAATGCATATACCGAGTGTGTGCGCGCATGTGTGTGTGTGTGTGTGATACCGGTCTGTGGGCGCAGTGTCGGGGATGTTGCCTCTAAATTGCTTTTCTAACCATCTTTATTTTTTTTTTCTGTTTCAGACTCTTCAGTCACAAACTTGTTCAATCTTTTGCAGGAAGAGTAAGAAGAAAAGCACTTTTTTCCAAAATGATTCTGGTAAGCAATTTTTTTTTCTTTTTTCCACACTGAATGAAAGCATACATAACACACTTTGGAGAGAGAAAGAGAGAGAGAGAGGGAGAGAGAAAGAGAGAGAGAGGCACGGGGCTGTCAAAGTGTGCCACCACCAAAACATTCAGGTCCTATGCATCCTGGGAAAATGAAATACATTGCACACACGTTTGACACAACATTCTTCACAAACTTAGATTCACCCTGATCCTTTTGCATGTTTTCTCCAACTTTACATTTTTCCGGCTTTCAATACACGCCCACTTTTCTTGAATTCATATCTGGTGCTAATGGATGCACTTTTGCTTTTCATACAGTTGTGCGAATACAAAAGATGTACCAAGAGAAGGAAAAGTGTGAAAGAGGCCGGTATAGAGGAGACGTGCGTTAAAACGGGGGAATTATTGGATTGCAACTTTCTAAAGGTGAATCCAAGACTCCGTTTTTTTTTAGAACGTGACAAGGACACACCAAGACAACATGTAACTCTGGAAACATTTAAACAAGCACCAATAATGCGCCCGCAGGCCCAATTAATGTACAAATCCATGAATGTTCAGATGACCTCATGACCGAGTGCCTCTCTGAGCCCAGTTAACAACAATGCAAAACGTGACACGTTAGTTAGTGCAGCCATGCCATCAGCTCCGTGAGCCTCGGAGTGCATTGGCCGCTAATGTTTGCATGCAGACACCTTCACAGCGACCATGACTCTACCAAAACCAGATAAGGAAACGTGCTGGTGGAACCTGACATCCGGACATTCCTCCTGTCATCCTTAAAGTACGTGGCCCAGTGCGCACAAGCATACTGTGTGTCTGTGTGTGGCGTGTGCACAGAGGCACCGACCTGGACACGGCGGCGGTGTGTGCGCGCAGGTAAATGGGCCGTGGTGGAGGCGGCGGAGCCAATCAGGCGGTGTCACCTGGACCCTGTGAAATCACACAGTTACACCTCCACAGGCAACATTAAGCGCCCCGCGTGACAAGTTACGGTAATATCCGCAGCACTTCACCGAGAGCATGAAATTATATACCGGCGGTAGGACCGCAGCAGATGCATTCACTGATGTAAAAAAAAATAAAATAAAAAATCTGGGTAGAACAGCATGGAGTCAACATCGGCACATCCATCTCATTAGCCGGGGACCAGTGTAAGACCAAACCAGAACAAATCAAATCCCGTTTCGGAATGTCACAGCAGATAGATTTCAGACGTCTGCTATCAGCAGCGGCGGTCCACACTGACGCGTGCAAATTAGGATCAGCGGGCGGGTGTTTCAGGGCAGATAGTTGTTGATGGCCGTGAGTCACCTTCGGCACGGACCCTGAGCATGGGGTCACAGGGGGATGGCTGAGTTTTTGGCGAGAGAAATAAAAACCAAGGAAGAAGCTTAAATTAAAACAACACCAAATGATACAGGATGCACGAGAAGCACCTGATGAAAAGCATGCATATGAAATACCAACAGTTGGGGGGCTGTACATCACGCAGGGAAAATGGAAACCAACCGGGTCACTGAGGCACCATGTCCCCCTCCGTTCTTCGGCAGCAGCGCTGTGATCGATCTGGCCCCCCCCCCCCACCGGCGCTCAGGCGGAGGAAAACTTTGCAGGAGGCTGATAGGACGTCTGCTGGCCACGCCTCCCCCAGACCCTGGGCTATACTCTCACCTCTCTGCACCTCTCCTCCGCCTTCTTCCCCTCCATCTGCCCTCCGCGCGGCTTGGCCCCACAGGACTCGGCTGAGCGATGGAGGAAAACCGAGCCCAGCTTCCTCCACCTGGTCATTATCAGACACACACCTGCTGCCTCCCCCCCACGCACTCCCTCTCACGCTTCCTCACCCCCAACCCGACTGATGGGGATGGGAGTTCTTGGGAAGTCCATACATACGGGTGTTCATATAGGTTTGGGCTCATGAAATGGTCTATCCATGTGGCATGGCAGGAAGACAAAACCTTCACCTCCACCAGAAGCACAAGGCGAAAATATGAGCCGACGTTTTTTGCCGATCGCTCTCAACTCTCTCCCGACCATCCCGCCGTGACTGCTCTCTCGCAGGTTGCCATGACAACCCCGACACCGACGGCACCTCTCCATCCATCCATCTGTGCTGCAGCAATTGCTTCCACCTTCGCCCGGGCTCTAACTTTCCCTCTCCTCCTCGGCCTCTCTCTCTCTCTCTCCCTTTCCTCCATCACTTCCTCCGCCCCCCTCCCCCCCCCTTCAACACAAATGCCACGCATTGAGAGAAGAGAGGAGAAGGTCGAGGCCGCTCGCTTTTCGAGGGCCCCGGCACAGGAAGAACTGAGCTCGGCAGACAAAGGCGGCAGAGAGGGAGTGACAAGTAACAGGGGCTATAAAAAATTCATGGCCGATGGAAGAGAAACGGCGCGCTGTGAACTTCTTTGTTGCCTCGCTCTTCCCCTCTGTGTCGCAGTTTTTTTTTTTATTTCTCCTACCATGGTTCTCTACTGAATCCCAGTCCCTCTGAACCACATCGCACATTCTTTTGAAATCTAAAATCTACAAAAAAACAAACAAAGGCAAGACATTTACACTGCTGTGGTTTTTTTGTTGTTGTTGATGATATTATGTGCGTGCAACACTGGACGAAAGGACATATTTAGATACAGGGGCTGCTGCACCGTATATCACCATCAGCTCGTGCTCATGCGTCTTTGTAGCGGTCCTTTTGTCAGCCAAGCACTTTTTTTTTTTTTTGTCTTTGCTGGCGAACGAAGTCATTTTAATGAACACCGCACAGGCTGATGTACGAGCTACCAGGGAATACACACTGTAATATCCCTGCGACAGAACATAAAAGCACATCTGAACATTTGGCAGCCGGGATGGCTGGAGATGAGCAGGAGCTGCAGAAATTTCCCACCACGCAGTCATTCAAGCGGAAGCTTCCAGTGCAGCGCACATGCAGCAGACTGGGAGAGAACCAGTTCAGTCTGAGGAGGCCTCACTGGCACTACAGCAGATTGATGCTCTGTAATAAAAATGCTGCGGGACCAAAATTAAATCAGCCAGTCGCAGCTATACTGTATAATTTCTGGACGGCACTTGCGGGGCTGATGATTCTTCATGTTTCTATTTAACTGCTGCTGTTCCAGGCATTGTCAGGAGTCTTTCCCTCTTCAGCAATTGTTCTTGATTAGAAATGGCCATTTTTATTAACAATTTAAATGAAGACTCAATTAAAATGACGGGTACTTGGTGATCATTTCAAAACAAAGAACATGGTATGAAAATGATTGTCATTTTAAATGATTTGAATGGCCTCCCCACCGCCCCCCATCCTGCCACGGTGCTATTGCCTAGCTTCACACAAAGTTACTCATAATCTTAATACTATTACTAAGATAAATTGCGTATAATTATAAGTATAATATACTGTATATATATATATATATATACAGTATATATATACTGTATGTATATATATGAAATAAAAATATAAAGCAACTGGGGAGGTTTAATTTAGTTTAGTTTAGTACCTGGTGGCTCCTTGTTAATACAGAATAAACAGACAGTCCTATGATGATGCCAAAGGTATTATTGTACCAGTAAATAAGTATGCAATATATATAATATTGGTATGATTCACCCCGAGGGGGTGAGCGATCCAAGTTCACAAAGTTGATCAGTACACAACAGTGTCCTGCGTGACAATTATGAAACTGAAAACTAATATAATCCTCTGTTGGCAGGAGCTGATGCTGTAATGTTCTTGCACCCACAGGAATGACACATCTTCCCTGCGCCTCTCACCAACACTAATTATCCCATTCTCTTATCTTCCTTCCACAACCTGCTGGAGAACTACACCAGCAGTTAAACCTCAATCTCCAGGTAGCTGTCAACATTTATGCACACACGCACACACACAAACACAGACACATCATGGCCTCATCCCCATGGTTAATTAATTGAACTAATTAAGGGTCCTCGTGTCAGTTCCATTGCCAGGCAGTGTCCAAAACCTTATCTCAATCCCACAATGCACTTGATCACAAGCTGCTGTGTTCGAGACGTTCCCAAAGAAGCGATTAATTAATTCATGAGCGCCACATCGCTGAGACGCGCCACATCCCCCTGACATCAAAGTGACAGCGGTGAAGGCGCCGGCGGATGGCGGCGGTGTGTAAAAGTAGCATGTTCAGAGCGACTCTGTTGATCACACATGAAAGGCCGACAGACGAGCTGAATGTGAGGGTGAAAGGTCAAAGCTCAGTCTCAATCTGTGAGGGATTTAAGAAGCATCTGGCATCGCCTGATACGTCTAACCGGCATTAATTATTTATCATTAAATTCAGTGCGAGTGAAGTTCATTATAAGTGAATGTTTAAAAAAAAAAAATAATTCTCACACACGCGTCTCTGAACAGGCAACAAAGTGTAAACACATTGGTTCGGTCTCATCTGTTCCGCGTTGTTATCTTTAAAGAACACGCAACGCAACTTTATCTTCTTTTTTTCCGACTGCCACGCATCGCGGCTAATTACCGAGCAGGGAAATGACTGGGAGAATCCTTTTTTGCTTATTGTCTGAGGAACTGTGCTTCCAAAAGCCATTCAAATCATTGAGAAAAATAAGCAACTGCAAAATGTGTACATATCTGCTTGACTTCTCTGTTGTGCCCCCTCAAAGCTTAATGCCACAATAGACCTAAAGAGATTCATACTCGTCTCCGAGGAAAAGCAGCGCCTTTCAAGTTTGCTTCAGTGAAGCTGCAAGACATAGGGAAAAAATTTTTGCCAAAGACACACATTTGAAGATCAAAAGGGGGCCGCATTGTGCTTTTGTGGGTGTGTTTGCATGTATGTGTGTGTGAGTGAGTGTGAGGCAGAAAGAGGAGAAGAGGAAGGAGCCACTGTGGACTCCAGCCATTAGACTTAACATTTGCAAAGCATTTTCTCAATCTGCTGCGCTCCGTCAGCTGGTGGAGTTGTGATTAAATTGACTGACAATGTTGTGTGTGGGAAGTGTGCGGGTGACCTCCCCGACCTCCAGACTGCACACAAACCATGCACGCGTGCACACTCTGCGCAGATAATAAAATGCATGCGAGTGGGTGATTTGGGGGATTTTTTTTTTGTTCTTCTACACAGGGCATATAACGAAGCCGGCGCACAGACACAGCTGATCTCCCCATCCCCGAGTGGAGGTCTGAGGGGTGGAGGGGCTAATCGGACAGACTCCTCCAGATCCCGAGGGACGGGACCCGTCACCTGGCTGGGGAGGCAGACAGACCATCTCCTCCCACACACAGCAGCGGGGTGCGTGGGTGCGTGTGAGTGTGTGTGTGTGTGTGTGTGTGTACGTGCGTGCGTGTGTGTGAGTGTGCGTTCACATCTGTGCGCGTTTGCACTACATGCGCCTGCGTGCTGGCATCACGGGCAGGAAGGGAAGCAAAAAGGGGAGCGAGGTGACGCTCAGAAATCAAGTTCAACCCAGGATCGATCTGAAGCATTTTGGCTCAAGGGAAAAAACAGGGGAAGTACATCGAATACAAAAGAAGGGTTCTCGAAAAGTCAGTGATCTATTAAACACGGAAAGACTCGTGAGTGGCTGGGCTGAAGAATGTGGCCCCGATTGTAAAAAGACGCGGTTCGCGGCGGTTTATTGATGGCTGACCTTAGGCGGTAACTGCGATTGTGATTCTATCTCCGCCTGTGCGTGCCGCTCCCTTGTTCGAGGCATTTGAAATGTTTTAGGGGAGAAGAAGTTTCCCCACTTGACTATTTAAAGGACTCAAAATGGATTATAATTGATTCACGACAAATGAATGAAGAATCACAGTTTTTGTACAAATCTCTGTCAAGAAAGTAGTGTGCCAGCATTCAAAATGACTCCTGCCACTCAAAGGTTCGAGTCCAAATCACAGCAAATGTTGTCTATCCATATTTCTACCGGCAGCCCTGGGGACAAGAACTAATCAGGCAAGAAATGTATGAATTAATTATATTCAACATTTAGAATGTGTTCAGCTTTATAGAAATACGCCACCATGAACCTATAGGTTTTATTAAAAGGGTTAATTGTAAAATCTAATGAGATGACTAAAATGTTCATATTTCTGTTCATGCAATTCTAACATGCAACATGTATGTTGAATGAATCACTGGTTGCTGTAGCAATTGCCATTCCCACCGAGTGAACCCTTTCCTACACTGCAGAAAATCAGGGGGCAAAATGCACAGAAATTCTTTGACAAAAAAAAATGCTGTGACCACACGGAGTTTACACGAGGACTCTACACGCTGACTCACATCTCCCATCTTTTACAGCGTGATTATGTTAAAGAGATGTCATTAACACATTTGAATTCATTAGAAGTCATGTTTCTATCCATGAGGCAAATTTAGGACCAATATTTGGTCTCAACTCCTGCGGGTGCTATCCGGCTAATTATCTGGCACATGTTCCACACACTTCGCCGGCGAGTTGCAAACTTGTCTAAAATTGCCGCGTGGTGCTGTGCAGGTAGCGTGGAGGGTTTATCACTAAAAGAAGCAGCCTGCTGCCTCTGTGAAAACACAGTGAAGCTAAAGGTGCCGAGTTTAGGCAAATCAGAGGCGGATATTTTACTTTTAGACCTCATCGTTGGTAAATAAATGTGATGCAGACTTGCACCTGCCTACGGGAGCCCTGCACGGTGTGACCGGGTCTGTGGTGGGCTGACGTTTGGCAGCACCTGTATGTCAACACCCACTCCCCTCCTTCAGACGTGCTCTTACACGCACGCACGCACGCACGCACGCACGCACACAAGCACGCACGCACACACACACACACACACACACACACAATTACAGCTTTTCCTATGCACCATAAGTTGAGAAGGGTGACAGTAATCCATCTCTTAGCATCCCCCAACCAGTCACGGCTGTCACCTTTGCCTCGCCAGGAGGATCTGAGCCGCTCAACGGATTTAGGGGCCCCTATAGAAGCCGCCGCCACTCCTGGCGCCCCGGTTCCGCCAGACTCTTGATGCAATATACATTGACAGATGCCAAAAGACTGTTCAGCTAAAATAGAATTCCAATTTCGCTGGGTTGAGCGTGCGATAAAACACAGAGCCCTCTTCCGTTGTAAGTGAAGGAGATAAAAGAGGAAAGGGGAGCAGGGGGGGAGGGCAAATATAGATCACGGCTCTATTAACTATAGTAACAGAATTTTCCATGCAAGCAGAGTTGGTGGAGGGAGGGAGGAGCGAGGGGGGGGGGGCGGGGGGGGGGGGAGCATCTTGCGCTTTGCAGGGAATTTATCATAATGTTCGCGCCACGAGATCATTTGCCTCTTGACAGGATCATTACGAGATTCAGTGCTCCCACGACCATTACGCAATTTCAGCGTTCCTCCTTGGATGGAATTTTAATTGAATTAGCCCGGCTGGTTACACATGGTGCAAACGATAACATTTTCTGTCTATCTGGGCTCATTGAATCCACTCGAGGAAAGGGGGGGGCTGACAGTATAAGGCAGGCCATGGGGGGAAAAAAAAGGTGGTTTAGGTTCATTACAGTGCTCAGTTTTTTCCCCCTCCCATCTCTCTGTCCATGCATGTCATGTTCAGCAGCACATACAGGTTGAATCCACGAAAACCTCTGGCCAGGCCTTTCCAAGCCAGCCGACGCACCACTGTATTATACGCTCAGAAGCACTCTTCCATGTAGGGGCGCATGTAAGCTGAGGGCAGTGCAAGCGTGATGGACGGGCAGGGGGACACACACACACACACACACGCGTTCCTATTAACACCTCCAGAGAACCAACCCCCCCTCCAGCCACTCAAGTACATCGCCATAAGAATGATTAATGACGCCGCTCATGTTAGGAGCGGCAGCGAGACGGAGGGAGAAAGCCGATGTGTGCTGCGGGCCGACGAGAAGCTCGCACATGACTGTGAACATTTGAACCTTAATTCTTTGATACTAAACGGCACGTCCCATTATGGAGCTACAACGGCCGTGTGAGCAGGCTATGGAAAGAGAAACCTCAGCACTTGTGCAGATGGGTGTGGTACAATACCAACATGACATGAACAGCGAAGACACACAGGTAGCTATAAACGATAAAAAAACAACAACATTATACGACCCTTCCAGCCGCCTTTAGCCTCTAAACTTTCTTCAAAGACATCACGGATGGAAATATAAGTTAAGATCATACGTACGCTTAACACTGTGAACTCGGCTGCGACCGGGAGGTCCTCTTCAGTCACTGAACAAAAATGCAAAGGAGTGGAGTTCATTTTAAATAGGTGGTCAATATGGTATTTACCTGTTGCGATGTGCAGGCGTCTACACCGCCTAGGGAAACAAGCAAAGAGGAGAGACTGGGTTAGAGAAATAACAAACACACACGACAGGACATTTTCCCCGAGTGAGCTGGAGAAGCCGGAATCTGTAGCTAGAGAAACATGCATCTAACTCATTGCATACAGTACATACGTTACATTAGCAATTATTTACTACACTACCACGGTGCTTCTTCCACTCAAAACAGACATGAATTTCCAAGCCACATTTTATTTAGCAAAAAATGTTTAATCTCTCCTTGATGCGTGTCTATTTACAAGTAGTAAATCTGCAAAATAGGAAATAACAGAATATTTACACAATGAATGTTAACCTGCACACTTGTGACAGTCGCTTCAAGTCTGAAGTCTGTAGTATTAAAATTCCTTGACCAACTCTGTCTGAAAGTCACTTGCTTTGCGTGTTGTCCTATGCGACTTCTATCTTTGAAAAGAGGAAAAAAAAAAAGAAAAAAAGAAAAAAAGAAAACAACCCCCGAGTTTCCAGAATCTAAGAACAGCAGGAAAACATGTTTAAATAAAAACCAAACAATGCCAAGACACGCACTGGATTCAACCATGGTTTGGAAAAGACCATGGCTCAGCCTGGTTACAGAGCTGAGCGTTAAAGATGGGATGCAGGGCCGTGTCAAGGCGCCAACAACTGTGTGTCCAGCTACGCTCAGTGTGTCCGTTGCTGGCGCTCTCGAAATGAAACCAAACACTCTCAGATAACGGACGTGCTTTTAAGCCAGCTCACTTACAGCCGATACGAGTCAATCATCAAAACTAAAGAGTGTCAAACGCAGGAGAGGGGTGGCTTGTCTGGGCTGCGAGGAGAGTCACCAACCAATCAGAAGAGGACCTGAACGTAGCATGAACCTGAGAATGAACGGAGAATGCGCGAGTGTCTTAAAAAAAAAAAAAAGCCTCGACACACCGTGAGCTGGACACTGTAGCCTGTGTGTGTGTGTGTGTGTGTGTTTGCTGCTGCGGGGAGTGCGAGTAAGGACTTCACCTTCACTGTACACTGTTCTCACACCCATCATTTTAAAAGACTAACAGCAGTCCTCTATTCCACTTGCCACGGGGCCTATAATTACAGCACCAGAATGTACACAAACAGCAGGGGGTCAGATGCACATTGAGGAAAAATATACGATTCAAATGTTTGTATAGTGGACTAAGCGTATTTCGGTGGAGGTTTCGCACTAATATTGAAATTGAAACATAATGAGCTAAAAGGGAGATTTCTCTACTAACTTGGGCCGAGTGGTCCCTCCAGACTGTTTTTTTTTTTTTGTTTTTTTTTGGCAGATACAAAGTGAACTATCAACTCCTTACAGGTATTCATTTGAAGTAGGCTCATGTGTGCAGCTGCAGAAAGCAATGTCACATCTCAGACACGTAAACAGCTTTGACATTAATTTGAGAGGAGGTGTGCTCGCTTTTCTCCAGTATGACAGATTGTTTTTTTTTTTTGTTTTGTTTTTTTAAAGAAACCTGGCATGAAAAGGGACAGCGACAGCATTTATGATCAGCATAAAATGACAGCCCTAATATCTGATAAAAAAAAAAAAACAAGGTACAAGAGTTAAAGCAGCAAGTCACATTTCCATCACAAAGACACAGATGCTCATCCGATTGAACTATTTCATTTTTGATCCATGAGATCAGGAAATTAAACCTCGAGTTGGGTCAAGTACTTAAAACTTTCAGGCAAACCAAAGAGAATGTTGTCTTCTTTGTACCGTAAAATGTACAATTTACATGTGGAAAATAGAAAATCCAAACAAAAAACAACCTGATTACAAAAAAAAAAATGGCAAACAGCTTTTGTTCATCATCAGACAAGTATACAATTTACAAATGAAAACATCAACATAAACATTTTACAGACCACAGTTTGGTATTTCGGCAAGCAAAAAAATTCAAATAAAAAAAGTCGAATGGATAAACATTATTTCTCACCACAAATTAAAAAAACCATGACTTCAATACGTTAAAAAAAAACAAATCCTCTTAGGAGAGCAATATTAGAAAAAAAAAAAGCTTAAGCCACACATGGCAATAGGTTAGTTTTGAAACAAGAGCCGGAGGCGAAGGGGAGGATTACTCGGCCTTGTGTGGCTAATGAATGGAGGTGTCCCACTACGAGATCTTGATATAGTCCTCTTCCCCCTTATGAATAATGAGCTCACATCCCTGTATGAGATAAATAGGTTGGAGGTGGATGGAAACACTCAATATATATCTTTTCCTTGCCCCTTCCTTTGGGTATTAACATTGAGAGAGAAAAAAAAAAGAGGTGGCTTCAGGCTGGAAACGGCTTTTCTCACTTTGTTTCGTCACCGAGAGGCTCCACTGAGCTCCACGTGACCTCCGCGCGCGGCTCCCGCAGTGACGTAAACGGAGCCCGAGAGCACCGAGACTCGGCGTTGGCAAGCGAATGGAGAACACAAACTCAGGACCTGTGGGATCCCGACGGTTGGATTTCGGTGGCAAGCGGAGGGGATTATTTCAGGTAGTGCAACGTAGCTACTTCATTGTTCAGTCACAGTAGCGCAATGCGCTGAACCGTCACCTCCTGACCCCTTGAAGGAAAGAACCAGCCTTGGGAGCCAGACAAGAACGTGTTCACGATAAAGCCACAATCCTATGAGTAGAGGCTTGGTTTCCCGAAACCAACAGATTGCACCGATTGAATGAGGAACAACAGCAATTTCATGTTATCACCGTGACGCCATGAATCGTCCCAACTCCAGAAAGTGGACGACAGCGCTCTCTCCTCGCTATTTTACCGACAACGCTCTAAAAATGGGGTCGTTACGCGCACAATTCTTTTCAGTCACTAGGCATGTTCATATTTAAAATCATACGGTAGCACATTCCATCTAACAAAATGTCTTTTTGCACTAAACAACATTCAAAGAAAACATGGCACAACAGTACAACTTTTTAGTTTCTTTTTCGTTTTTTTACGTCTACGTTTTTTTTTTTTTCTTTTGCACTTGAAATACCAAATCATGTTTTACCGATGTATTTTTCGTTGAGTTTTGTTTTAAAATGAAAAGGAAAACAACAAAAAACGTCTGCTCCCTAATCTTTCCTTAAAAACGTAGCTGTATTTATATATAATATCTATATAGTCTTCCTTTGTAACGTTTCTGTAAATTGTGCAAATTCAGCAGTAATACAAGTGGCGAGAGATCAGAGAGAGAGAGGGCAGTTGATTACATTTATACAAAAAAAAAAAAAAAAAAAAAAAAAAAGAAGAAGAAAAATCCGACATCCTTTAAAAACTGTGACACCCGATCGGGTCACATGACCTAGAGAGCCTCTCTCCGTGGGCTCATCGCAGATTGGTCCGTCCTGCTGATGATGATGCCATATACGGAGTTCCTTTTTTGGCCTTCCATTGTTTCTTTCCTGACCATCGCTTCATCACGATAAAAACTCCAGAAATCAAAATCAAGCAAACCACAGACACCAACATCCACAATAATCAAATGTCACGTCAGTTGACATGTTTCTCCACGTATGCACGCGTGAAAGGGTCCGGTGTCCCGGTCTCTCACGCTGTGTGGGGCCGCAGACAAACACACACACACATACACATGTAAGCGCACACAGGCCCGCCCATCTCTGCCGAACCCCGCCCCCAGGTTTGCAGTACGCTGCTTCAGTCCCATTTGTAGTTTGTCTGTATTGTGGGGGGTTGGAGTTGTGTTTGTATTGTGGTTGAGAGGAGCACGAGAGAGAGAGAGAGAGAGAGAGAGAGAGGGAGAGAGAGAGAGAGAGACGGATGGAGACGAGGAGTGACAAAGAGGAGGAGATGGAGGCGCCGGATGGTCCTCAGCTGCTCAGGGCCATTGTGTCGATGACCTGCTCCAGCTTGCTCCTCAGTCTCTGTCTCCTGGCCTGCTCGTCCCGCTCCAAGGCTGACAAGATCTGAGGAGGAGAGGGGGGAGGAGGTCAGTGGAGCCAACCAATGGTCAAACTTCCAAAACATTCAAAACAGGGAGGCGTTCGTCACAAACCAGGCGGTCAGACGTATGTAAACATATCCAACTCACACACATGAAAAAGCAAAGAATGCTGAAAAATTCAACAGGGAGCATTTTGAAAGTATCTCAGATTTCCCACCTCGTCCTTGTACTTGACGATGTAGGAGTAGATCTCGTGCAGGGCCGACATGCTGTTGAACTGGTTGGCGTGCAGGCGCGACTGCTCGGCCAGGTAGGCGCTCATGTCCTGGTCGCTGATGGCCGACATCCTCGAGATGTCGGAGTAATACCTGAAGGGACGGGTGGCGAATAAAAAAGGTGAGAGTTTGCCTATTTTGACGTGAAACAAAAAAGCAATTACAATTTTGGTGAGATAGTCCTGAAGCTATATAAACGTTTTTTTTCCATCAAAACCCGAGGCCGGTTCATCCAGATGGGTGGAGTTTGATCCATAAATAAAGCTACATAATGTTTCCCAATGACATGAGCAGAGACTTCATCATTCACGACCACAGCCGCAGCCATAATAATGTATGGGTCAAATAATTGTCAAGTTCAACATCTGTTCCTGTACCTTTCTACCCAGTTCTTGTAGTTGGGGATGTCTTTAGCGTAGAGCAGCTTGTTGGAGGGCGAGTCCTTGCCCAGTTTATGCTCCGATGTGGAACAGGAGTCCATGAAGGTCTGAGCCACCACAGATAAGCAGGCGTCTGTAATGCTGTTCTTGTGGATGTCAAAGACGAACTGCGGGTTCTTGATCACATTCACCCAGAAGCGCAGCGGAAGACTGGAGCGAGCGAGAGAGAGAGAGAGAGAGAGAGAGAGAGGAAAGGTGGCAGTCAGAAGAACTGGTCGAGCCATTAAAGCGGCGCAGAGAGCAGTGCGACGAGCGGAGCTGAATATGCACCCGGGCTCCACAAAGGAGGAGTCTGACTGATAAAACACCTGAGGTGGTGGAATTAGGAACACTGCACGTTCGGCTGCACTGCCAGTGAAATAAAAGTGCTGCACATTCACAAAACTTAGACACCATTGTTTTTTCTTTTCCCTTCTTAAACTCTAAGTCACCAACTTATCTCGAACACCAATGAGAAACAAGAAAAAGAACGCGACCAAACAGCGATGACGCTCTCTCGCATGCTTACCAGTTGCTCTTCCAAGTGTGCCGTACGTCGGAGTCCGATATGGAGTGTTTGTCCGCCTGCTCGTCCAGGAAGTCAAACATGTACTTGATGGCGAGAGGCAGGGCGCTTCCTCTGTGCGCCGTGCTGAAGATGGTCTCAAACAGGTCGTCCACGAACTTCTGCAGCGTGCCCTGGAAAGGAGCAACACCCGGATCAGTCAAAGATCTTCTTGGCCACGTCTATGTAACGGCGTAGTTTAAAGGATATAATAATGACAGTTATTTCTTTTACAGTGTCACTGCATCGGCATGCCGGGTGGTGTCAGAAGAGAATGACTGTGCTCTGCTTATGGCGCTCCAACTTTCTGAGTTTGTGATGCGGCGGAGTGCTCGGTGTTCTTTGTGGTGTTTTGGACGGGGCCTGATGGGAGCTCAGCCCGAGGCCGTCTCGGTGTTTTGAGCACACCTCACAACTCGGCCGATTCTGAACCCTCACTCACTCCTCCGAGTCCGTCGAAGTGATTTGATATTTCCCATAAATGTTGCAGGACCCCTCCTCCTGACTTCAAAGCATCCAGGCCAGCCGCTAAGAGAAGCGTATTTAAACCAGCCCTAAGTTCACTCTGCAATCTGCGGTGTATTTGTCCACACGGCCACCAATCAGCTTACAAAAATACACAGAGCTGTGGGAGCTGCGATAAATAAGAGCGAACCGCAAACGCTCCGAGCTCCCCTATTGTTCGCATGCTAATCATTTGCCAGCATTGACGCTTTTAACGTTGCACTTTCCTACCTGAAGCTCCACAACAATGGAAATAAAGAGCTAATGAGTAAAAGATCAGGTCAGAGGAGGTGTCGGACTGAGCCGACTCACCGGGATAGTTGGTAATTGCAAATGAGAGAAAATGCGTGGACACAATTTGCTGTGTTTGAGTTCATAATGTTAATGTTAATGTGGATGATGTGTTGGTGTGTGCCCGGACCGTTGCCAAAACGCCGGGCTTTGTGTGGTTTGCGTAAAAGTCGCAGCCGAGTGATGTTTCCGGGACCCTCAACGTGCTAATCTTTTTTTGATTTAGTTTGTGGAAAATAAGGCCAACACAAAAGAACGGAAAGGTTGTATTTTTGAAATACAATTACTGTGTAGCTCTGGTAATCCTAATGATTTTACTCTCATTCTTATTCATTCAATTTAAATATTAATACCGGGCAAATGTGAGATATGCAGAGTGCAGCTTCTGTTTTGTTGAGAGCCGAAATTGGCCCCTCGAGTTGAATAGTTTGAAAAAAACCTAACTCAACTAATCCTGACACAGCTCAGGTGTGGACTGCCCCAGACTCTAGCAGTTCCAGGACCGTAACTGCACAATCAAACTCATTTTGATGACTTACTTAAGTCGAAACGACTGAGCCTGGGCCACAATAACCAGAAGATAGACACTGAACTAAAAAGAAGCGCAGGTTCCACAGTGGGTTCTGGAAGGAGGAACTTGATGAGTAATGATCGTATCGTAAAAGCTCGGGCCTAAAAGCCCTCAGGCCTCCGACAGGGCCCAGTAACACAGAGCAAACAGCTCAATAGTCAAAGGTCAACCTCCTAATTAAGATACACACACTCAATCCTGTGCATATGTTTGTCTTTGTGCTAAAGGTTAGGAAAAATATTAATGAGCTTTGAGACCACCACCAAACAAAGGTCACATGGGGCTGACGCAGGCACTGGGCGACAGGACAAGGATATTGGTGGTGTGGGGTTTTTGTCTAAAGGTGTGCAAAAGGGTGTGTGTGTGTGTGTGTGTGTGTTTAGGTGCACATGCATGTCTTTAGAAGATTTCTTGGGAGGACACATTTTGTTTCAAAATCATCAATTTAAGGACATGTTGTTGGATTAACGGTTAGGTTGCGATGGCTCAGCTGAGCGTCAAGGACCCGGGGGAGAGGCATAACGGCGCGTGAGAGTACACGGCTACTTCCGTACCTTGGTGGCCAGCAGCCGGGTCAGGTAGATCTCAGAGACCATCTTGCTCCCCCTGTCCCCTTCCCTCTGGTCCGAGTGGTCATGGTTCTTGACCAGGTGCCACAGCTTGGTGCCGCTCTCCAGGTCGGGGGTGATCATGGGAGTTCGGGAGCGCAGGCTGTCCGGACTGCTGGCTGTCCGCAGCATGCTCTCTGGAGGAGGACGAGAGGCGCAGGAGCGGTGAGAAGGTGAAAAGGGCCAAAAATATCAGCAAGACAGGGGAAAAACATCCCGGGACACTCTTTGAAACAATAATATGGGTTTTTAATGTGACCTGTAGCGGTCTGTAATTCTCTATACGTTTGTTTTTTTTTAGTATATAAACACGCTTGGCTTGTAAATATGGAAACCAAAACTGGAGTCTATATTCATCTGATGTTATTTCCTCTAAAAATGTCCTTCTCCAGCTCACTTCTCAGCAGGTCTCTCCGTAGATTTGAGTTCCCCTGGTTGAGATGGTAAGGGCGTAAGCAGGCAGATGCAAAACCGCTTTCAGTTGCTGCTGCTCTGTGGCTTACAGAAGTGTAATTCATTCCGACTTAATCACCATTTCAATGGGAATGAGTTTAAGCTGCACAGGTGGCAAAACACATGAATAAGAAATCTGAGGCAGCCGCGGTGCAGCGGAGTCTCTGTGTGAAGTTAAAAGCAGCTCTGAAGGTGACAGCTTCGTCTGCTCGCACGTCACTCTCATTCCGGAATAAATTTGTCTGTCACTCTCTCTCTCCCCCCCCCCTGTTCCCTTCCTCCCCCTCCCTCCCTCACTTTGTTGGACAGTGATCCCGTATTTTGTGACACGGAGCATTGCGCTTTCGCTTTTAATGCTTGTCACTTGTGTGACAAAGCAGGGAAGGATTGAGAGGTTCAAAACGTCAGGGGGGGGGAGCCGGGAAGTACGGAGTAAGTGTGATGGGGCTGTTAGTGAGTATTTATGGCGGGGCTCAGGAGCAGAGAGGCGGAGAGGGAGACGGATGGAAAACGGGACGGGGAGGAGCAGAGGTCCACTCCACACCTGGGCTAAACACGCGCCTGTTGGCATCAGGACACTCTCCGGATCTAATGGAGCCCGGGGAATATTTATTTGGCATAAATACTCCCATCTGTCAGGTACAGTCACTCAAATTCAGCCAGCACACAGGCTGGACACAATACTTGTACCCACAGACAAAAGAAACACACACAGACACACCTTCTCTCGTACCGTATCTGCTGAGGGACTTGGTGAAAGTGGAGGAGTTGGATATGTTGTAGGCGGAGTTCTGTTTGGGCACCAGAGCAATCACCGAGCCGTCCGTCACCTGAAACACCATTTTCATGATCATGTTGGACACCGCAGGGAAGGTCGCTCAAACGGAGATTTCTTTTGAGATGACACGCATCTTCTTTTGCAACCACAGAACTTGTGAGTAATAATGACAAGTAGCTTCAACATAACAATAGTACTGATCACGGGATAGGCAAACTTTTAAAAAAATCAACCAGGAGTTACTGGTTCGGCGCGACACGGAGTACCATGGGATTGGGGTTGTGGTGTACCTGGTAGTGAGCGAGGCTATTGAGCCTCTTCCAGTCATTGTCGATCTTGGTGGTGACGTCCTCGTCCTGGAGGATGATGCGAGCCATCCTTCCCTGACGCCATTCTGTCAAAAACACACAGGCAACGGGTGAGGACACGGAACGTCAAGTTGAATAACCTGTGACTTTCAAAATGTCAGAATGGGTGTGATGTATAATTACTTTTGCTCTTCACTCAAGTTTGTTTTGTGCATAGTCACCAGCCTGAAGGGCCCCCCTTCCTGCTCCAGAGAGCCCTTCAAATGATTCCCTCTGTCAACCTGTGCAGTAGTGCACCTGTGCTCTGTGAGTATATTTGGTGTGTGTGTGTGTGTGTGTGTGTGTGTGTGTGTGTGTGTATGTGTGAGAGAGCGAGCGAGAGAGTTCTTCCTCTCCTTACCCAGGTCCATATCTGAGGCCTTGGGTCTCTGGGAGTACGGCGTTCCCTTGTACACGGCATCCAGCAGCTTCTCCTTCACCTGCGTCACCGTGTCACAGTTCAGGCTCTTCACCGTCACCTCGGGAGCGTTTTCATTCTCTGGGTTCACACAGTGCAGCGTCTACAGAGGTGGAGGTCAGAGGGCAGAGGTCAAACTTTATGCAAGCCTCAACTATTGACGTGGGAAACTGTGGCCCCTGGGATGATTTTTGACGGGCAAATCCACATTTCACAGCGGTTTAGAATCAATATTTGACTGCGGAACGGTGCACACTGAGCTCTATATTATCATTATAGGGGCATTTCATCCGAATCGGGGGTCCCGTCGGGTCAAACAGCCCAGAGGATATTCCGTAGACATGTGGATGGCAAGTGGTGCCAAAAACGGCAAAATGCTCCTTGATTGAGGAATGCTGGATAGAAATCCGCACAAACACACTGATGAACCGTATGTGTGCAGCTGTTTGCATTCTTCTGCCGCGCGGCACGGGCCAAGTGTCTACTGACCAAGGTCTTGTAGTCGATTTGCTGTCTGATGAGCTTGTCCTCGCTGAGGGAGTAGCGGGCCTCTCCTGTGATGGCGTCTATGGGCCCCTTTTCCATTTGCTGCTTCATGGCGCAGTACAGCATGAAGAGAGGCTCCCCGGCACACTCCTGGAAGCGAGGATGGAGATGGAGGGAGGCAAGGTGAGAGAAATGGAGAGATGGAAGAGAGGACAGGTTGTTAAAATGCAAACTAGGATTGCAACTTTGCGAAAAGAAAAAACTCGCCTGGAAAGAAAAGTACACCACAGCAAAAAGAAAAAAGAAAAAAAGCGCACTGCTTCTCCGAGCAACTCTCCAATTATATTTCGAATCTTCTTGAAGCCGACCACAGGCGGAGACGTAAAGGATGAGGGCACGGCCTTTGTTTGCGAAAGTCCTATTTTTTCCCCTCTCACACACTCCGTCCTCTCCCCTGTGCCTCGCGCTGTATAACTCTGTGTGTGCGTGCGGTGGTGTAAGTGAGCGGGCGAGCGAGGAGAGAACGCGGGGAACGTGCGAGTGTAAGTGAGTGGCAATTGATGGAGGAGTTAATAGAAGGTTAATGACTGAGGGGTGGAAAAACGCTTGGAGAAGCACTTAGGTGCGTGAGACGTGTCAAACAGGCAACGAGCGCTGGGATGTTGGACCCCCCCCCCCGTCTCTCTCTCTCTCTCTCTTTCTCTCCCTCAGCTGGCCTGACAACGCAGCACGGCCAACATAATACAGTTAAGGTCTAGCTCTCATTACTCAAGTGAACACAATTTAACCAATGACTCACACTCTGTAACTGTGTGGCTGGCGGCAGAGGAAATGCATCCCTGCCCGTGTTGCATGCATCCACACGCGTGCCAGTCATCTCTGAGCGCTGTCAGATGGACTCTGTGTGACAGCCCAGCGCTGCCTGCCTCCTACGGAGGGAACACAGCACCCCGGCAGATGTCCTCTGTGTCCGGCCGCGTACCCGACCGGCTCCGCGCTTCTCGTCTCCTTTACATGGTGCCGGGGGGGGGGGGGGGGGGGAGGGGGGGGGGGGGGGGGGGGTGGAAGGCAATACGGACGCAGCACGTCTGAGAGCAGGCCCATGAGGAGTGTGTGTTATTTAGCGGTTCTATTTCGGTGTCTTGATGCCGCAATTTGAATATAAATTTCCTTTAATTACGCCACGATAAATAACACATTTTCATACAGCCTCCCGAAATGTATTCAGCCTTTAAGAGCAAAGGAAGTAACCGCACTCTCTCATAAACAAGTCAAAGCAAAGGAACAAGTGGACCCTTAGAATAGGGGAATGGATACATTTTTTTTTTTTTTCTTTTCTTTTGGTAGGAGGTAAGCTCCATTCCTTTCCTTCTTTTGAAAAACTGCTTGACCTTTACTCATCTCCATTCCCACCTGGCTGAAGCGAGGCATTTTTCCCGGGCTTTCCTTTCATGTGACCCCCGAAATCTCAGGAGGACGAAGGAGAGGCGGTGAATTGCAGGGGTTAGATTAAAGCTCGGTGGTTAACCTCGCCGCTAGACACTGCAAATCTTCACTTCAGTTTTCATTTTCCAATTCCCATCATTTCCCCATTTCACTTTCCCCAGGAAGGCTTTGTTTGCGATTTACAACATTCCTCTCATCCCTCCATAACAGCTTCTGCCTCCTTTTCCTTTTTTTTTTTTCCTCTCTCAACAATCTTCAACTTTTTTTTTTTCTGTCTGTTCACTGTTCTGTTTTTGCCTTTGCTAAAATTCAAAAAACGTGTCACAAAAGCTCCCAAACAGCTTCCCTGGTCCCACAACATCCCGGCTCTGAGCCCAACTCTGCTTGTCCGGTCTCGCAAATGAGGCCACAACGTGCACGTGCGCACGCACGCACACACGCACGCACGCACGCACGCACGCACGCACGCACGCACGCACGCACGCACAGATGTTTCCTGTCAATCCTGGCAGGATTTTCAGGGCCCCGCTGCAAACTGATTCGCTGCAGTGATGTTTGAATGTGGAGAATGTGTGTGGAGCAAGAAGAATTTAACGCAGTTTAAGCCGGAATAATTCCCTCTGATTCCATATCAGAGGGAACGCGATTCAAAAACAGAAAGAAAACATACAGACATAGAGACGGGGGAATGAGCGGATGTATTTGTGCAAGATCTCTGGCTTCCTCTTTTGCTAAGCCCTACAGCTTTGAACGGGGATACAGACACGCAGGAATGCACATGCGCACACACGCGCAAACATACACACACCAGAATCCAGCCAGGGACACAAAGAGAGGACAGGTCAGTGTAACAGGCAACGGCGATCACAAAAAAAAATAAATATATCATCTCTGTCCGAACAGGGCTTCAGACTCGGCACATGCCTCATTTTGGAAAAAGGAGAATTTAACGCATGAAACGCGGAGGTAAGGGATAGGTCGCCTGTCGCTGCTGCCTTATCTAATGCTGCAGCTGTCAATGTGTGTGTGTTGAGGAGGCTTTTTTTCCCCCTCAAGCGACACCTGAATTTTACCTGCTAGATTTGTAAGTGTGTGTGTGTGCGTGTGTGTGTGTGCGTGCGTGCTTGCGTGCGTGAGAGAGACTCAATTTTACCTTGAGGAACTTGTAAAGCAGGAAGGTGAACCAGTTGGTGAGCATCTTCTCAGCCACCGACTCCGTCCTGGGAGAGACATGAACGCAGGGGAGAGCGGGTGAGAGTGAGAAGGCAAACAAACAACACACAAACACACTCGTCTTCATTAAAAAAAAAAAAAACAGCAATTAGTATCATTTGCTAACTTCCCTCGTTAATCACAAAGCTCCCGTGTAATGAGGGGAACTTCTGCCCATGCACACTCTCAAGCGCGCACACACGCATGTGAGACACCGGTAACCCAAATGAAAACAAAGCAATTAAAAGCCATTGTAATGCATGGGCTCCCTGCATCTCATTTGTTAAACGGCTGAAAAGGAAATAGACACTCGTTGCACACGGGCCAGAACCACCAAAAAAAGGATTTCTCTCTCTCTTTGTAGTTATTTACCTTTTCCACTTGCAGCCGAGACAAAATGCATATTTATTCCTTGTGTTCCGTTAAATGAATAAGGAATGCAAAATAACTTTTTTTTTTTCTTTTTCACACTCCTCTGCAGGATTCCTGGGTTTTCTAACTGGGCCAACGCTCTAGTACTTGGAGTAAATATTAGTCTTTGTTGTCATTAGCATGGCTTAGGTTGCAAAGGGTCGAGGAAAGGTACATTTTCATGAGTTATGATAGCGTAAGAAAAGGTTTTTGTTCGTCCTATGCACAAGATTTAAAAAAAAAAAGAGAAAAACTAGGCCATTGTGGTGAGGAATCCAGTGTAGGCCTGTAGCAGGAAAGAGACGCAAACTCCCACGCCACTGTGTTTGAGTGTTGTTTGATGTATGTAGAGCATTGTCGTTGTTTTTTTTTCTCCCCCTGGCTCTCGGCAAAATATATATACCGGATGAAAGACGAGGCAGAGCCAAAGACTGGGGGGACAAAAAAGGACGCCGGAGACGAACACACCTGGACAGAACGCGCTTTTGGGCACGTCAGGACTTGATAGTGGGCGACTTCTAACCTCTCATCTCATTCGGGTTGGATACGTGCCAGCACCCGTGTTTTCCCCACACGTTTTTAATTGTGCAACAGGAGGAGGGGTTGATGCATATTTCCTGTCCACGTACAGCAGCTCTGAGGCTACCAAACCAAATGAGTGAACAAAAAAAAGACTAAACAATACGAGAGCCTGGTTTTACCACAGAGGGATGCAAGTCCACAAGGGATCCGACCATTAACTGGCTTTGCCATTCTTTTCTTGCCCTCTGCATACAGTACGTCTAAAATTAAAGATTTCTAAAGCCTATCCTCTGCCGTTAAAAAAAACCCAACCAGCGTGAACCGTGTGCAATAATTGCCGAGCTTATTAACGCCAGCTCCTGAGGCTAGTGTAGTTAACAGGGACAGCGTGTTGTGACCGCATACCCCGAGAGGGGATTGGAAAAGACTTCACACTGGCTGAGAGTCATTTATTTGATTAGATTTTTAATTAAATACCTCTCCGAGGACAAGAAGAAGAAAAAAATATATATATCCCAACTTTTTTTTTTTATCATTTAATGTCTATTTCTAATTTATTTGGAGACAGGACTTCCTCTAATTGTATCTTTCCTTAGATACTTGTATCCCTTGCTGGCCGGCTGTCTGCAGTACTTCATTTTCACTGAACTCATCTTCTTCTCCCTCCGTCCATCTTGTCTCCGCATTGCTCCTCTCTACAGGATCGTTTCTCTCTCCTCTACCCTTTCTCTCCAAATCCACCAACCCTTTTCCTTTCTTTATTTCCATCATCCTTTTCCCCTCACCTTTTGCACTTCGGCATCTTGCACTTTCTCTAACAGTCCCTCGGCCTCACATTTTTTGACCCAGCCGCCGCCCACCCTCTGTTTCTTTCAGTGCGTGCGTGGTGAGAGAGACCACTGTCTGACTGCAGCTCCACGGGGAGCGTGTGTGTGTGTTCATGGGTGAAATCCTCTCTGACAGAGACAGAATTGAGAGATAAGGACGAGGTAACGACACACACACACACACAGCACAGGCCTCCGAAAGCTACAATCACTGTGGCCTATTCCCTGAGCATCATCTCCTGTTTTTTTATCAGTCTCTGTCCACGTCCTATTTTCCCAACAAGATTGGTGTTATTTTTTTGTTCACATACTTTATCACTGTTATGAAAGCAGGAGGGCAAGAAAAACAGGAAAGAGTCAAGATGCCCATTTCCACTGGTGCGCCTCTTCTCAGGGTCATCCCGAGGAGTAGGCCAAACACACATACCTTCTGAGTAGGAGCTTGGGGTGGTTCTTGCTCTCCAGGTTTTTGTCGATGAGGTCAGACAGGAGCTGTTTGAGGACACCGGTCGCGTACTCCATCTCCCCTTGCAGCGCCGTCATGATGAGCGAGGCCACGTTGCCTCGGTCTCGCATGGAGAAGGAGCGCTGGGCCTCCAGGGTGCGGATGAAGGTCAGCAGGAAGTGCTTTTTGGTCAGCATCTGGCCAAACAGCGTCAAGGCCTTCTCCACGTTGGCGGGGACCTGGGTGAGAGGTGACGGAAGGTGATGGTGGGAAGGAGTGTGAGGAAAGTGAGAAGGGTTGGGTGAAGGAAATAATGCATGTATTTTTTTGGACATAGGGGAGGAGACGGGGCCAGCAAAAGTAGGAATGACAAGCCAATAGGAATGCATCAGAGGTTAAAAGGAGGTGAATGAGAAAGAATGTTGCATATAAGGGAAAAGGCAGAAAATGGCAGGGAGGAATGCACGGTAATGAGCGAGGCAGAGGCGTATTAAGAGGTTGAGAGCAGGATGAAGAGGAGCATGTGGAGAAAAGCATTGGTTTTGAATTATAGTCGAGAAATGAATTCATGAATATGTGTGAGAGCAAAACATATCAGATGAAGGGAATATTGGGAAAAGGGCCACACATTCACGCACACAATTGTATCTGCCACATTTATCTCCCTCTGTCTTTAGCTGCCTCCGCCCCTCACTGCTTTCCTTTCAACCAATTATTTTCCTCCCAAAGCAAAGGGCGGGCCTCCCCGCTCGAGGGAGAGCCGCGGAGGTTTGAAAGTAGGAAAGTGAGCTTCGCGCTGTAATAAGAAATTGATCCGCCTGCGAGCGCACTACTGTGGCCCGTGATTGCCTGGGCCATACGAATGAAAATCCAATGTCGTGCCACACTGTCCCTTTGGAGTACAGTTGAGAGCACGCAGCAGAGATGCCTCAAAGCCCTATCCGAGAGCAAGAGTGCGTTTCCTCCAAATGTGTGTTCAAGGGTCTGAACTGCGGAGAGATGGTGGAAGTATGTGCAGCGTGTCTGGCACACCGATCTTTCTCGGGCGCGTACTTGGGGGAGACATACGTATATATATATATATATGTCCACATATATATACGTATCCGATTCTGTATATATATATATATATATACGTATATATATATACATACAGAATCGGATTCTGTGGGGAACGCTGATGTGCGTACTCCGCGTTACGTGGTCCACACAGTTCCCGTTAGTTAACGTGAGTGAGAAAGCCTTCTTGAAGAATGAGCAGTTTTATCTCTTTTATCGAACCTGTGAACATTGCTTTCTCAGGAGCCCCCAAACAGGCTCGGCCCTGTAGAGGCAATGTATCACTCGCGCCAGGATCTCAGTGGCGCTGAGACATTACTCACGACCCAAAAAAAGGAATGGTCCCTTCACTGTATCGCATCAATGCCCACAAAAGCGCTGCTTCAAACAGACAACTTCCGTTCATCCACAGTTGGTCGTGTGTATGTGTGTGTGCGCGCTCGCGCGCGCGTGTGCAGAGAGATCTCTACTGACCCGTACCTCCATCTCCTTGAGCACAGGATGGTCCTCAATCCCAGGAAAGAGGACCCTCATGGCGTAGGTGCGGTACTCCAGGAAAGGGATTCCCGCGCCGTCCAGCTCCTGGGTCAGTTCGTGGATGTCTGTCTGCAGTTCTGCAAAGGCTGCACACGAGGAAGGGACACGAACATGTGATCAGTTCCAAATGACAACAGATTTATGAAAATGTCAAAAACATGGGGCCTTAATAAGAAATCGAGATATGATACTCATATTACAATCTTAGTTTAGACACATGTTTACACAATAAAGCCTTAATTGTCTATTAACCCCAAACAGATTATAAGTGGAGTAGACTTAACACAGATATGCTCTAGTCACCCGCATATTATACTTTGAACGCCTCACACACACACACACACGTACTGTGTACTACTTTTTCTCCCCCCGAAACGTTTCAGAATTAAGAGAACACAAAAGACATAATAATCCAGCTTAAAACACCTGCAGATTTTAAACTGTTCGTTCACGTTATTTTTAGCCGGTCACGTTTGCCGGATGTTACGGAAAGGAAAGACGGGAGGCCTGTGAAGGAGCCGCAGTGAAAGGCAACATTATGTGATCGCTCTGTGCTGGGAGCGGAGAGAAAGATGGAGGGAAGAGGCAGAGGGAGGGTGGAGAAGAAAGTGGCTTGGTGCTCGGTGGCTGGAGGGTGGGTGGGTGGGTGGGTGGGGGGGCTGGGGGGGGGCTTCAGGATGGAATTGCACACAAAAACATGAGGCTGTGAGTGCGCACACATTATACACTGCCACCTCACACGCTTGTCCTCCCGCAGTCACACACACACACACACACACACACACACACACACACACACACACACGGTTTTCCTGTGTCGCCCCTCAGCTGAACACAACCCGGCGCCCAGATGATTTATGTGAGGGCAGGTGTCAATGTTTTTCGCAAATTCTCCATCCTGACCCTATTCTGTATACTCCACTGGCCTCACAAGTCACATCGAGCAGGAATGAATGGGAGCAAATCCATGCTCCGACTCAAATTTCATACAACAGCGGATATAGCAAGCGCCTCCATTTTATTTTGTGAATGTTAAACCACCTTCAGGATAAAGGAAATAATACACGCGGCTATATGGTTCCATTAAGAGTCTGTATGAGGATGTGTGCCCCGCGGTGTCATCCAAAAAATATACACCACAACACGAACACCCCGCCAAAACAAATAAACTAAAGCCCAGACTAACAGATGGCTTGTGTCACAGTATCCCTCTCTTGCTATCTCTCTTTTCCTCCCCTCAGTGTCATCTTAGAGGTCACCTCTCTATCCTCCTATGGTGGCGTCTCCTCTGCTTCATCCCTCCATCTTTTTGTCTTTTTCTCTAGTCACCCCCCGCCTCCTGCAACCCCCCCCCCATCTCTCTCCGCATCACTAACCCCTTTTCTTTTTCTATACCTTTCCCGGTCATTCCACTTCGGTTTATTGTCATCCATTATTAAGTCAATATTTTGCTTTCTGCAACAATTTCTGTTTGCCACGGCTTCCCTGAAAGAAAAAAAAAACTCATTTATCTTCCTTTTCTTTCTTCCATATTTTTTAATGACTAATCTGTTGACCACTTATTTTTCCGCCCATCCCCTTATACAGCCAAACAATTACATACCCTTATCTCTCTCTCTGTCTTTAGCTTCTTTTATCAATTTTTCCTCATACCTCTGCTTCCCCCTTCTCCGTTGTTCGTCCCTTCCCATAATCTTTGAATCCATCTCTTCTCCTGTGCCCTCACCCTCCCACCCTTCCCCTCTCGTCTCACAAGGCGTCCGGCTTATTTATCTCCCTCGCTCTGTACCCCCCTGCCTCCATCCATCCTGGCGTTGTCTTCCAGACAGTGGTGACAGCGGAGGACAGACGGGGTCGGGGCACCTGGACTCACCGCCACACACCCCAGCCAATCATGGTTTGACCCGCTATGTGACTTTATGTGCGCAGGTGATTGAAGGTAGTTGCAAAAGAGCAGACACGAAGAGCTGAGAATCGGGGAGAGTGGCATGAACTGCGCGCCCACAAAGTCACCTTCCCAGCAGATGACTGGCACAGTCCTTCACGACTCAAGAAAAAAAAAAAAAAAAAATGCACCTGACATCACCCTGTGACATCCCTACCATTAACTACAGTATGTTACTGTTACAAAATTAGAGGCTCGCAAAAACAGCATGCCAAGTAACCTGATGTCTGGGATCACGATTAAACCTTTTCAAGGCCAGATAAAACAATAACAGCATCACCGCACTCTCACCTGAGCCGCAGCCTTTCCTGCCGATTGAGTATAAGCTAACGTGTTAGTTTATCTCTCCGCCCCCCTATCCAGTCTTTGCCAAAACTCCTCCCTCATTGCCTTCTCGGACTTTCCCACCTCTGTGCCATATTTCTATCTAGCCTCCATCTCTCGGTGTGGACGGTAGCGAGGCCAGCCAGGCGGCTCTCTCGTGAGGTGGGGAGCCAACATCTGGTGGTTGGCTCGGATCAAAGCACTCCTCTGGAAACACACCAACACCCATATACACACATGGGCGCAAACACACACACACATGCACACACGCACCCTCTGTTGCCACCTAACGGCATGGGGACGGTTGGCAGTGAGAGCAGGGGAGAAATAGAGAGCAGTAAAGAAATTGATATTGATGCAGAACGGAAGATGTGCAGCTTTTGAGGTGAAGCTGCACTGAGATTTTACTTTGAGGTGAAAGTTGACGTACGAGTATAAAAAGCGCAGAATTTTTCTTCCAAACTCACCTTCCTTGCACTCCAGAGCCACCCTGGACTCCAGGTTGTCCATCTGTAGTTGAAGCCTCTTCAGGGTGCGGTCTGCATCTCGTGACTTCCTCTTGTATGCAATGAGCACCACAATGATAACCAGCAGGAGCAGGCCACCGCCTCCTCCGATGCCGATGATGGCGGGCAGGGTGAGCAGGCTGTCTGAGTAGATCTGCAGGGTCCCTGGCGAGTATTCAAAGCCTCCAACACGCACCTAGAAGGTAGACACAAATAGAAAAGTTACACCATTGTTTGTCAAGCAGGTGGATGAGAGACGCACAGACACAGCAGAAAACAATTCATGGGTTCGCTTGCAGCAATATTTGACAGGTTCCAAGTGAAAGCTGTGAAGCCCTTTCGTTTACATCCAGTGGAAAGCAATACAAAAAAAAAAAGTTGCTGCTTCCACCAACATTAAAGCTTGTATCTGCGAGAGCTAATCTTCCCGGGGAAGGTTATTATATAAATCGAAATTATTAACAAAAAAAAAAAGCAAGGTATCAATGCTAAATCTCACTCTATCGCACACAATTACAAACACATAAATTCACTCCTGGCTGGCAGAATATGTGAATAAAAAAGCAGGGAGGGTTTTCTTCCCGTTTTTCTTTTTACCATATTTCATCTTCAACTGGCTTGTATCTATGAAATACTAACTGGAGGAGGATAAAAATAGACTCAGCACAGACCTTTCACGCCCACTAGCCGGTTTTTGGTCTCTATTGAATATCAATACTATTCAAATCCCAAGGAGAACGGCAGCCAAACGAGACCAATCAAAAGCCTCTAAGACTTAAATGCTGTCGCAAATACAGCCAGCGCTGTGAGAGACGAGATGTGCGCGAGTGTGTTTGTGTGCACGCATGCTATGTGAATAGGGGGACGAGAAAGTAGAGTAATTGAAGAAATTTAGGTCTGATGGATGGGAATGAAAGAATGGATTGAATGAATGAAAAGGAAGGAAGTGGATTGATAAGAAAAAAAAAAAAAAGAGATGGATGAATAGCACAGCAGAGAGAACAGGAAATGTTGACAGGCTGCAGAAAATGCAGAGGCCAGATGCTCCAGCCGTGGGACGACGGAAAAAGTGATATTTAAGATAGAAAAATGAAACTTCAAAGATGCACCACATATATTATATTTATTATTGAGCAGCATTTTTTAACTGCGATGCCTATTTACTGTGAAGAAAGGGCATTTCAAATTTTCTGTTTGTATTGCGCACTCAGTGATCATTGACAATAAAGTAGACTTTGACTTTGGATGATGCTTGTTGAATGATTTTATAATGTATACAGCTGATCCTGGATGAGGGGATGCTCTGCTCTTTGCGTGACATATCAGTTGAGCGTAAGAAAATAGTCACAGATCAGGCAGCGGTGACACTTTGAGACTTACAGTGACTTTGTGTTCTCCGGTCAGGTTGGGCCATTCACACAACAGCTGGCTCTCAGACAGGGTGAGGACACAGGGAGTCTCCCCGATCAGCACCGTGTAGTTCAGCTTTGTGTTTCCTGGGGCTGTAGGAATTAGGTTACGACCCTGGAAACAGACACACACATGCTTCGGTTAATTACACAAGTCGAAAAGGGTCCACGTACATAAATATATTGAGCACTCCAGTGATTTACACTGCTGTGAGAGGAAAAAAAAAAATCACATTTCTGACAAGTGCGGATGGTTCAGCAGCAGCTTTAAATCCCCGTGCAAGGTACTTGGAACCGCAGGTAACCATAGCAACAGTGTCTCTGCTCAAAGATGCCGGATAATACCTCCAATAAACTGACCATGCCACGAGTTTAAACCAAATACATGGATTTGTATTTTAATAAAGGAAAACATTGTGAGAGTCATCCTATTGTTGAAAGGAGACACTATACCGAAACTAAGTTATTGGCACTGCTCGATGTGAAACCCGTGTTCCTCCTGCTTTTCAAACCTAATCATAAAGTCTGTCGCATTGTTCGAGAGTTAAAAATCATTTTCCGGTGGCTCAGGGCTGTCACAGGTAAAAATTGACGTCCATGCAGTCTAAAAATCTGTTGGTGAAATAAGACTGTGGGGGAGGATGATTTTCCGCTACCTCCGCCTAACACTCCCCATTCCCGACTCTCTACGGTTTGATTGGGGGGGGATTTAATTGCGGTAAAATCTCGAGGAACATCTAATTTCTCTGCAATTACTTAATAGGATGCAGGGCAATCAGAGCGTTTCATTATTGATTTATATTTAGAACTACAGCCGAGCAAGGAATGATTCTACATTTCTAAAACGTGCCCCTGAATGGCAGAGAGAGAAACAAAAAAGGCTTTAGTTCTGAACATGAAATTGCTTAATAACTTTGTCTCCTACTCCAGAAAGGCTTTAGAGTTCAAGGGGAGAGGTGAATTGACATCATGTGTAGACGGAGCTAAAGATTCAAATGTGTTGTACATCTATGGCTCAAAATTGAACATGGCTATGAAGTCTTACTTCAGAAGTTGTCTGATAGATATCTGAGCAGGTGCTACACCAGCATATCGGTCCACTTAATAAACATTACTTTCGTTTGCACCTGAATTTAATGTGGGTGTTTCAGAAGTTTTTTTCTTTTTTTTTTTTAAAGGACTCCTTGACTGCAGCGGAGGCAGCAGGTGGAGAAATAACATCTTTCAAGGTCAAGGCACATCTGAAAGAAAGCTGTGTTGAAAGGAGAGCTCTCAAAGCGAGAGGAAGGAGGGAGGAAAATGCATACAGAAGAATATCACTTCAAATGCCTGTCGGCATCTTATCAGCTGTGTAGGATGCTGAGGTGCCGGCAGCATATCCAAATTAATTATTTATGAGCTTTTCACATAGTTGATGGTACACAACTTTCACACCATTCTCCTGTCTGCTAATTGCTCTCCTTGCTTGTTAGCTGGGGGGATAACATTTGGGTTAACCTTGCTTTGTCCTAGAGTCGTGTTGATTTGGGTAAAAATGTAGCTTTAAAACACGGCCAAGGAAGAGACGAGGCACATTTCATCGCACGGCCTACTATGTGAACAATTAAAATAAATAAAGAAGAGAGGAGGGACACAAGATATAATATGAGAAGAAAGGGGTTCGCCAGACTGGAGAACGGCACAAGGCAATTCACCTTTAGTATGAGCGGTGAGCTGGGCTTCAGCTCCAGCATGCCGGAAGGGCTCAGGGCTTCGAACACGGGGTCCGGGTGGTAGCTGAAGGTCTCGTTCACCACCAGCACGGAGCGCACGTCGTCCATGACAAAGCCGATCTCGTCCGGGCTGCTGCCGGCCTCCGAGAAGCCCTTGTCAGATCCGGCCACAGAGGGCGCCAGACACACCATCACCGTGTTGTTGACGACCGTGCAGTTCTGCAGGGGAAGATGGCGAGAAGAGGGAGGGTGGATTTGAGAAAAAAGAGTAAAAAGAGCGAGAGGAGGACGGGGGAGAATAAATGAATTCCAATTCCATTTGGAAAGGTGATTCAATTTCCCATTTTAACAACCTTTCAACCTCGAGTACTTTCGGCAAGAAATTACAAAAATGGCACGTTTTGAAAATTCGAATTTTAACCGATACGCGGTCAGAAACGAGGTTATGTGATGCGAGTGATTAAATGTCTCAGTAATGACATAATGAGGAAGAGTTTGGCTTAATAACATCAGTGTTGTAATCAGTGTTGATACCATCCGGCAATCCCCCGCGGGGTTTCCGACGCTTAAATCAGTCACCGACGAACAAATTAAGGCGTAATGACACTCGCATAAGCAGGGGAGGTCAGCCGGTGGCTGTTAACCCATAACACGGCACAGCTGAAGAGGACTTTGTGTCGTACCATGCCTTCCATCCATGTCCTACACGTCGCATGCTCACACACACAAGGCACGTGTAAAGTCACCAAGACACAGTGAACAACTGTGTTTGCAGGTGAATGGAAGCGACTTCACGAGCAGAAAAAATGTAATTGACTGCAAAGAGGAGGATGAAGGCAAAACGAAGGGATATTTTCACTTTCAGCTAAGAGCAGGAGTGGGAGAAAGGATAGCTGAGCCCTGTGGTGCTAGGTGAGGAGAGACAGAGAGAGAGAGAGGGGGGTGGGGGTTTGCCAGAGCCGCTTTATTGCTGGTTGACATTTCAAAGGTTAAACTGCTAAAAGGAAATTCAACATCAAAAACAAACAGAAAACGGGCCCTTGGCTGGTTGACCGATGGGTCAAGCGTGTGCGCCCGCGTTCCCGGGGAATGTGTGTATCGTCCAGAGATTCGTTTTTTCACACACACACACACACACAGAGAGGAAGAGGGAGACAGTAGAGAGGCAACCTGTGTGTGTGTGTGTGTGCCTATATCGGTCTGACTACCCGAGCGAGTCGCTGCCTTTTCCTTTGTCGACTGAACACTGTGCGTGTGCGGGCGTGCGGCGCCCACCACTTACATTTTCTGACTTGGCGGATCCATACTTGGCTCTCATTTTTGGTTCCTTGATGGTTGCCAGATTGGTCCCAGTGATGGTCAACATGGTTCCTCCGCTAAAAAAAGAAAGTAACAAAACAAATTATAGGGGGAAATCAAGACAAACATAATTATACAACGGCGCTGGGAAAATAAAAACACTTGTGCAACGATGTGCAATCGCGCGTCGCATAGTTGCGCCTCTGCTGCTGTACCTTCTTCTTTGCAGGATCTGAGCGCATGCACTATTCAGCAGAGCTATCAGCGGAGATAAATGTTAATAAATCTGTTCTCTGTGGGAGCCAGGAGGGCCCTCCACTCGGCGATTTACCATTAATGCTCGCTCCTGCTGTAGCCTTTCGCCTGCTTATTCATGAAAACCCATTTTCAGGTAACGATAGCGACGCTAAAGTGCTGGCATGAATGTTAAGAGCTTGTTTAAACCGATATGGAGGCTGGAGAGAGGAATGAGCAAAGGTGTAGCACTGCTGCTGAGAGCCGAAAAGCTTTTGGCCTCTCCTCGCCACCTGCCGTAAGCCGGCCAGGGAGGTGGGTTTTTTTTCGGTGAGTATTAAAAATTGCACGGGGGCTATTTTTCAGCACGAGACACACTCCTCCACCGAGCACCACCGTGAGCGATCTGACGTGCTCGGTAACCTTTACACCTAGGATCTATTCAGGGTCTGTGTGCCGCTGACCGGCGGAGACGCGGGTAATACGGGTGAGGGTCCTATTCCCCCCACACCGCCTCCGCTGGCCTGAGAGGCTGAACTTTGGTTGACGCGAGCTATTCTGACAGCAGCTAAATAAGTAAGCATGATAAGCACACACCTGGAGTCACCACTTGTTTTCCGATGAAGAAACAATTCCAAAATTACACAGATAACGCACTGGCTACTGTATGCTATTTCTCATACAGGCAATAAC
Organism: Colistium nudipinnis; assembly: GCA_016785305.1. Lineage (NCBI taxonomy): Eukaryota > Metazoa > Chordata > Actinopteri > Pleuronectiformes > Rhombosoleidae > Colistium > Colistium nudipinnis. The sequence continues at coordinate 659,086 of JAFBJU010000325.1, read as the reverse complement.
GCACCGAAATAAAATCATATTCTATCCAAGCGAAGCCTGGGAGGAAAACTCGTCCGTCGTGTCCTTTCACTGACTCTGGTGTTTGTTCGCCATGTAGAAGCAGAGTACTGGTGATCTACAAGAAAATGACATCAATTCCACCTGGGGCATAAATATAAATGCAGAGAGGTCAGACATGACACCACATCCAGATCTTAAAAGATGCCTTTGTTTTGCTGAGGCCCAAAATAATAAAGTGAGGCTGGTGTCAGACTTTAAAGTAAGAGGAACACTTGTGGAAGAAGAAGAAGAAGCAGGGAGCAGGAGGGGGAGAGAGGCAAGAAAAAAAAAAAACGCCTCGTCGTGGCTTTTAAAACTTCTTAAAATAGGCCAACAGATGTTTGGTTAAGAGTCTGGTGTGAAAACCAAGTTTTGGAGGATTTACGGAAAGCGCTAACACGCAGCCGCTCAAAATATGTCCAATCGTGTAAATACGTGGCAGCGCTCCATCTCTCCGCTCACACAGCGGAGCACGTCTCAGTCAAGTCAAATCTGTGTTTTGGACAAGGGAGGGCCCTGTGCTTTTCGAAACGTCCCCGGCAACAGGGTCACCGGAGGGGACGCGGCGACCAAATAGCTGGGTAAATAAAAGCCTGATCTCCCACGAGAGCCACGCTCCTCCTCCTCCTCCTCCTCCTCCTCCTCCCGGACTACTGAGTGAAACGCTCAGGACGAGCCCAGTGACGAGGTGATTTCCCTCAAGGCCCCGGAGCCGGCGCTTTTATTCTCCTTCCCTTCTTCCATCCTCAGCATTTCACTCATCTCATTCCGGATGAGACTTCTCGTCGGCTCACACCTCTTTGGCATGATGAGAGACTTTTGTCTCCCTGCAGACTTTTTTTTTTTTTTTTTTATTAAACGCAGCACCCATTTTCCCCTCAACCCCCTGGCCCCGATGCAAGTAGTGGATTGTGAAGCTGCCTGAACAGACGGTGCGCCTGGTGGATTAAAGTGAACCGTGCCAACAGGTGAAAGTCCCAGATAAATACCTCGGAAGTATACAAGTGAGAGCTGATTGATAACAGAACGACAAATATATGACTTTTATCTACCAGGGATTCAGGGAGTTCATTTCTAATACGAAATATTTCCAGGGAGAGTAGATGGACAATAGAACTTCTGGAGTCCTTGTAATTTCGTTTGTTGCTCGTCTTTTACTTTTGGGAACACATTCATTATCTGAACGCTACCTTAAAAGCATTTTAATTCAACGCAACAGTGAATAATGCATGACAAGTACCTGGAAATTCGCTTTCGGAGTAAATGATACAGTCAACACAGTGAACGTGTGGGTGCGTCATGTGCCGGCATCGTCCCTGAGCCGTTGGAGTAGAAGTTTCTGGGTCATACTAGTGAGGCCATTAGCATTCGGATGCTCCGAGCCCCCCCCCCCCCGCCCCCCCCCTCCACAACACAGCTTGTGTTTGCACAGGAAATCTTCCCGTGGCTATGTAGTCTCATTTCAATAAGTCAAATAATATTTACAGATACATCTCTGCTGCAGCTCATCAACTAGCAGCGCACTGCTTCGGGAGCCTCCTTCTGCTGTTCCGGCTCCCTACGATTTACTTATAAAACATAAGGATAAACAGAATAAATAACAAGCGTTTGAAAATGCTTTTTTTCTTTTCCCTCCAGAGCCAGAGCGGGAATATCCCTTGCAGATTCCTACTTGTATCACCTTTTACACCGAGCTGATGTTCCAGATTTGAAACGTCATTAATGTATGGCTCAAGCGACGCCCGGGGTTTGATAAAGTATTCTATTCTAGTTCTATAGATCGCTGCATCAAGCAGAATTGCAGATCAAACACTACGTTGATGATTTATTATTCAATAAGGCCTGATGGATATGGTGGAGTAGAAAATTGCAGCACACCAACGTTGACCCTTTTTCAAATATGCCCTCTGGATTATTTCAGGGTCTAACATGTAAGATGATTGCGAAATTAAGAATAAATCGTATTTCTGTCTTAGAGAATTATTTAAATTCAATCCGAAAAACAATCTCCTCACCTGGCGATACTCCAGTCAGGCTCAATCTTGAGGATGGTAGGATCGTCCGAGTAGTTGAACTTGACCTCTGGGTTCCTCAGCTCGGCAGCGTTGATGTCCACCATCACCGGGGTGTACCCTGGAACTTGTCCCGCTGGGGTCACACACACTATCTCCTTGTTGCCACGCCTAGAAAGAGCAAGGACGGGTTAAGAACATGGACTGGGCACTCATTAGACTCATACTATAAGTTCCGGAGAAGGAGTTGCCTCGCTGACAGGCTCTATGATAGAAGAAAATAAATCAGTGCGCAGAAAAAAATTAATCCGACTTCATTCCTTAAATAATTCATAAATTATTTATCAGATGCAACAAAAACGCGCACACACACACAAAGCCGTGACACAGCCGCCTATTCACAAGGCCAACCTCTTTCACCCTGTCCAGCCGTGGTTTCATCATCCTGAATCACACAGTGCTGTACTTCAAAGCCCACCCCCCACTCTCTCTCTCTCTCTCTCTCTTCCTTTCTATATTTTTCCTCTCTGCCTGTCTTTCCTTCCCTCCTGTGCTTTTTCTGGCTGATAGATCTGAAGTGGCAGATAAGGCTGGTTGTGTCTCTGTGTGATGTAACTCACTCCCCTAGCAGACAGGCAGCCAGCTGTGACCTGCTGGGGAACTTTGTGCCGTGGCCAGAAACTTTGTGGCGGCTCATTCCACCGTGCACCCCCCCCCCCCCCCCCCCCCCCCCCCCCCCCCCCCCCCCCCCCCCCCCCCCGCCCCCCCCCCCCCCCCCCCTACACACACACACACTGCTGAACCCACAGCGGGGGGCCGTGTGTGTGTGTGTACTCATCTATGTATGTGTGTACTCAGTGTACTGGGCGGGTGAGCTTGGGATGTGAGGAGGTGAGACTTTGCACATAAATACAGTACCCTGCTCAAAGATTACACTGTGTAAGTATGCGGGTTTCGTCACTCATCATCTGTGAATGTGTAATCATTCCTTGGTGAGAGTCACAGAAGCTGATGGAAATGATACAATGGTGAAACCCTGTTTCGGTGTGCCTATCCTTGCCGGTTGCGGTGAGGTAACAGTAGGAGAATGGCGAAAGAAAGCAAAAAGAGGAAGTGGGTGCCTTTTTTGGGGTCGTACACGAAACCCCGACTTCCTCCCTGGAGGCAGTTTCAACAACGTCCTCAGAATGACAGGGGACTGAAGAGGGGATGAAGATGGAAGGAAAAAAAAAAGACACATGAAGGACAATACACCAAAAACACGTTTTTCCACATTCCGCTAGTGCCGTGTTTCCATGGAAACCGCTTTCACAACACTGTGGCCGTCAAGAGCGCCCGTGGTGCCGCGTACATATTTTTTTTGACAAGGTTGCAGCCACACAAAAGAGACCCGGGAGGAAGATAGAAGAGGAAGGGAGAGAAATGGAGTTGCAGAGGGAGATAAGAGGATGAGTGACTCGGGGTAAATAGGTTTTGATTAAAGCGGAGGCCCTTCTGAGTACAAAGACACATTAAAGAGATGGACTCCACCAGTTCATTCCTTTGGCCATAAAGGTCATTGCTGCTTAGTGAATGAAAGGCCAAGACTATTATGTTCACCTTTCTGGGAATGTGCCACAGAGCTTTAAATTGGCCTTTACTTCCCTTTTGATACGATATGAAAAAAAGAACCTGAGAGGTCCAAGCTCATTAGTTGAACCTGTCACTTGTTGCCCGAGAGAGGGAGGGAGCGCTGTAATAAAAACACCGGCATTTGTGGAGAATATGCCCAAAGGGAGACACAAGAAAACCATAAACAGGACAAACTCTGGTCTTGTGCTTTTCAGTCTAAAGGCAGTTTGCATTAGTCCGCCAATAATCTATTCAGTGCGGTTTCTTTTTCTCCGCCATCTGCCAGACACCATGCAAGGGGTGGATTTAGTCCAGATCTCAGTTCCTCTGCCAGGAAAGGGACTCAATGAAACAATAGCGCTCTTGGCTGGAGGAATTAAGAGTCATATCAAATTGGATCTATGTCTCTTCTGCTTGAAACCCTGGCACAATCTCTCACAGAGGAGTGAGCGACGACAGAAGATAACGGCGGCAGATAATTCTAAAAAAAAAAAAAAAAGGTAAAAAAAATGAAAGAGTTCAAAGTAGGCAAAATTTGCGGCAGCATATCATTCCTATCAAATTAAAATCATGTCTGGAAATGTGACAAAATGCACTTAAGTCATTCACAGTGCAACTAAGCAATGATATCAGCTTCTAAGAGAATGTCCTTTTCACAATTGCCGTGAATTTACAATATCGCAAAACAAAACGGGCCACACTGATGTGGCTAGTTCTTATTCTGAAATACAGAATTGAAATCAGTGTCATTAGATCATATACGATCCTGTACCAGTGAGGCCACGTTCCCCTTATTCTCTACCATTCCTGCCTTCATAACAGCACATCTGAAGCAGCACATTTCCTGATCTCACGGTCACACATAATCAGTGAAAGCAAGAATTATTACGAGACATTTTTGGGCACTTCAGATTTACTGACCTCTCAAAGCGGCAGGGGTGAAGCCCAATCTTTATAGCCACAGCACTGCCCGCATTTAGATGGCTGCCTTCGATGGTGATCCTGGTCCCTCCAGACAGTGGGCCCGTGGAAGGATTGACTCGGGTAAAGTACGGAGACTGAGGAGCAACACGTGGACAGAGGTCAGAAAGGCCTGGTTTGGCTCGAATTCCTGTATTCAAAAATATCAACACAGCCTTGTCTCAGCTGTGTGTGGGGGTGACACTGCTTACCACAAAGGTGAAGGCTTTGGTGGAGATTGCTTTGTAGTCAGGGTGAATGCAGTCCCTCACGCACACCTCCACTTGAGCCTCCTGCACCCTGTAACCTGTTGCATCATTGAGCCGACACACGATCCTGGCAAAGTGTAAAAGAAAAGTGGAGAGAGGAGATTCATGAAAACCAATTCCTACAGTAAAATGATGCATTCAGAGTAAAACGACTTCTTTCCGAAGAGAAAAATGAAAGAAACAATAGAGAACATGTGAACAAAACCAGTGCAACATTTCCCTTCCGCTCTGTCAAAGAAAGAAAAAACATCAACCCTACAATAGCTCAGCTCAATAAATGATTTATTAATACTAACGCTCTATTAGAAAGAAAAATTAGAAATTTATGCGGCTAAGAAAGGGGGGGAGGGGTTGGCGCGTGTGCGTCAGTGCGTGCCGTAGAACCGTAAGACTCTTGGCCCTGGGCGCAGGGTGGCCAAATGAAAATCCACCGGTGAAATGATTGAGTGAGTGGGGGAGTGGCGGTGTAGCCCACAGGGGGGAATTCACAGACGCACACTCACACGCACACTCACACGCACACACAAACACACGCGCACACACACACGCGCGCGCGCGCACACACACACACCCCCACACAAACCCACACACCTACACACCTACACCCACACCCACCTACACACACACACACACACACACACATACATGCACACACACGCGTGCACGTGCACGTGCACGAACACACACACACACTTCATGTTTCACCCACTGGAGACACACTTGACTGTTAATTAGCCACTGCAAATGAATGAGACGGAGCGAGAGAGGGTGAGAGTTCGGAGGAAAGAGGGAAGTAGAGAATCGGAGGAGAAAGAAGGGAAGAGACAGGTTAAAGTGAGAGAGGCTGATTAACCGAACCCTTCTCTAACACATCTCGACTCTACTGCCTCCATCCTCCCCGCAGGTGGCCACGGCAACCGTAGTGCTGCTGCGACAACGAATTCCACAGTCCACACAGGCTGTGCGTTTCCATTGTTTTTTTTCCGGCCCCCTTTCATTCACTCCCAGGTCTTCCACTGTGATGGGGGCCATGATTAAAATGCCGGACGGCTCTCAGAGAGTGCGGCTTCACTCGCATCATTAGTGCACTGGTGACTGGTGGCTTAACTGAGCTGTTGTCTCGTGGTCAGGAAGACAGAAAGTTCATTGTCCATTGGTAAAGATGACAGGATAACAAATTGCAGCTGACTCAATCAAGTTGACTGAGGTGAATTTTGATTTAGGAAAAAATGACATTTACATTAAACTAATAATAAGGCGATACACAGATTTTTTTTTTTACTGGTGGCATGGTTTCCATTCTTTCAATTTAGGTTTTTCTCCAATGACAGAAACATGGAGTGGTATGGAAGTGCTGGATGATAGAAAGAGAGAAAGGTGCCAGAACAGGAAAAATGTGTCTACATTTTGCCCAACAATACTCGCTCCTCTTTGTCTCCCCTCGCTCCAGCGGCTGACCTTTGACCTGCGCTGTCATAACCCATTCCCGCCCCCCGACGCTATAGCTCTGCTAGGGTCACGGGGAAGACGAGAGCTACCAGGCCACTAATGGCACCGTATGGCTAACATCACTTTTAATTAGCATGACAGCCTCCCTGCCAACCGAGCCCTCCTCCTCCTCCTCCTCCTCTTCCCGTGGGCGCTATGGCAACGGGCCAACGCAGCGCAACAGGGCTATCGGGGTTAAATATCGCCACCTTGTTAGTTTTGGAAGTGAACGCTTGGACGAAATGAGCACGCGTGAAAGAAAAAGTTTCAACGTGAAGACACCTGATGTTGCCCAGTGGGTACAGGAGCAGATAAAAAGGAATAGTGTGTTCTGTGTGAATTTGACAATATGTCAGGATATAAAATATAAATCAAAGCTGACGCGTCCCTGCCATATTCTCTAAACCTAGTTTGGGGACACCCGCCATCACTGGTGAAAGCTGCACAGCATTATGTTACCCTGCCTGCCAAAACCATCAAAGTCACATTTCTTCTGTTTCCTTCTTAGCAAGGGGGCAGAGAGAGAGAAAAAAAAGAAGAAACAAAGTCCACTGGGACCGCGCTACACAACTTTGAGCATTTGGGTACAAATGAAAGATTCATAGTTGGAAACGGAATATCGAGGACACCTCCAGCTGTGAGGAGTGTCTCCAATTTTGTTTCCTCGTCCTAAATTGTATCCTTGTTACTGGATGAAATCAACATGAAATAGAGCTTGTGACTCATTTCATAGTTGCGCTGAAGGCAAAAGAGACCAATATTTGTGGTTAGCTTACAAATATTGGTTTTTCATTAAATCTAATTGAGGTTTCCCATGTGATATATTTGAACATGAACACTATGGAATAATATTGAACCGAGTCAATCCATTTAGAGTAAAGACAAAGAGCTCAGTCATGTCTGATCAACGGTGCAGAGGACTAAAGGGGTGAGTAGTTGCACGAGTGTTCCCGCAATATGCAGTTTTCAAATGGCATTTAAATTCCACCATTGGCATGCAGCGGGAATCGCGATTTTCCCCGGAAGCAGTAAATAGAAATTCATCAGGGGCTGTGTCTCTTTGTGTTTCAGAGAACAGGGAAGTAGAGTCATCGAAGACGAGAAGCTTGGGAATGAGGGATGGCAGTGAAGAGATGAGGACAGAGGTGGGGGTGGACGTACTGTTCAGCGCTGATGTACTGCTCCTCCTGAGGGTTGCAGGTCACCTTGCCGATTCGGACGCCATTCTGGATGTCTTTGAACTGCAGACCCAGGTTCTCGCCCGTGATGGTCAGCATGGTTCCGCCCTGTCTGGGCCCTGTCTCAGGAAGCAGCTGGGTGGGGGGAGGGCAAAAATGAAGAGGACATAAGTTATCCGGCACAACATGTGTCACAATCCACTTTTATCAACATATATAGCGTATGTCACCGTGAGCGATAGCTCGCTTAAGTCATTGTGGTCATGTCCGTTCTACGTGAATCAGACAATCGCCACCTCATTAAGGAAGATGAAAAATGACCTCAGATCCATTAACTCCACCGCAACTCAGTCAAACATTCAGCGCCTGCCAACATCGCGCACTTAACCTGGACCCACCCACCGAGCCCTCGCTTACATCTCTCATTTAACCTTGGGACGATTCATCTACTCAACACAATTACTGCACACAACGACCTCTGCTCCCCTTTCTTCCCTCTAGAGGTCCGTGAAAGGTGTGCGGCAGTGCTAATGGCTATCCGAGGCTAGCCCAGACACTAATCACCATCCCATTCATCCAGCACTGACACAGACAATGCTCGTTGGTAATCAGTCATTACTAGCATAATTAGGGATGCAGCTAATTGGATTAGAACCTGACGGAGGGGTGGGGTCATTTGTTGCAGCGGTGCGGGAGGAGTGTGAAGAGTGTCAGACACTGGGTGGGTGTTGGGGAGAGGGGGAGAGCCTAAGGTCACTCTTTGACCTCAGTTGCCATAGAAGATGGATAAAATGAATCATGACTAATTGAACATCTCTATAAATGGAAGCAGGAGCCCCATACATCCAAATGGGGCACAGCAAACGTTGGAAGCTAGGTGACTTTATGGCAACTTCAGTTTAAGTTGCCAAATGGACAAGAAGTTATTTAAGTTAATTCAAGTGAATGCTCATGAACTATCCACTCCGATACGACAAAACACTACAAACAACGCGGCACAGTACACCATCTCTTTCCCCAATTTTCTACTCCGGTTATATTTGATCTTTCAAAGGTCAGCGCTGTCAAGACAGTTCGCAATTGGTTCATAATTTGATTAATTTGTCAAACCTGGCCACTGTTGAACTTTACACAAGAGTGCAATGTTCATTTATTTCGCCCGTGTGACGAAATTCAAAAATAGCAGCAATTCTAGCAAAATGGAACAGCACAGAGCTCAGTCAAAAACACAGCTGTTATAAATAATGCTGTGACCCGGTTTTTTGGGTAACAAATGATCTTGTGTCAGCTTAGAACTGAGAACACAGTATGGATGTAAAAAAAAAATGGATTAAGTGGCCACCGATGTTAAAACTGGGTAAAATAGTTTGATATACTGTAAATAGCTGTAGGTTGCTGTGGGTTAGACAAGAAGTTGAACACTGCTCTCTGCCTGGCACTATGTAACAAAATCCAACAACTACAGGCTCAATGATTATTATGTACAACATAAAAGTCTAAGCACAGGTTGGCCAATATTAACTGTTGAGACATTAAGGCAGAATCAATGTTTTCATTGACCGCTCGCCAAGGCAGGGAATGATTTTCCATCCGAATATGTCGAATAATTATTTTAGGTGTATCTCGATTTCACAGTTAATTATGCCTGCCCCTCAACCTGCTCCCAGCTCAGTTCCTCCTCCAGGGAACCCCACAGGCACCTCCTGGTCTAACATCATTATAGGAAAGGTGGAAGCCTGGTGAAAGCCACAGGTGCGCAGGATTCCACTAACAGAAACACACCATAGCAACAAAGCCCGATGTCATGCAGGCCAGAGGTGACATGCCACGGTGATTAAGGAGTGTTTTCATTCCTACACCAGCTCGGCTTCCGATGATGGTCCCGCCTCTCTCGCCCTTTCCCTTCTCCCTCTCTCGACTCTTCCCGACTTTGTCTGTGAGCCTGAATACATACATTTCAGCTGGAGACAAAGGTGTGTGTCCAGCAGTCCGAAATCTTCCCAAATGTCAATCAAACCTGTCTTTTTCTGTAAGCACTGGCTTATCAAAACACATGCACACAGGCGCACGTACACAAGTCGCTACACCCACCACCAAACAACACAAACAAAAAGCCCTTTTTGATGAAAGCCACCAGCCTAAACACTCGATCTATTCTCCTTTGGCTGTCGCACCGCTGTACACCCATTCAAACGCCTTTCTTTCTCTTTGTCTCCGACTTTTCCTGCCGTGGCGGAGGCTTTGTGTGAGGCCCATTGTGGCCAGCTGAGCATCTGCTACTTAGAAAATGGGAAGCGAGGGACACAGAAAGATAGGATGAATATGGCGTTAGGTTCCTGAGGTTTATCTGTGATATTTGAGCCTCTCTAAGACAAAAAAGTTTGGGTTTTTACGATTATCATAACAATAAATTGCCTTTTAGAAGGAGGATGGGAGGGGAAGGGGAAGAAAGGAAAGGAGAGTATAGACAAATGAGAGGTTGGATGAGGGGAGACAAAAAACGGACTGGTCCGAGATGGGAGGGAGGAGAGAGAAGCAGGACACATGAAGGAAGATAAGAAAAGAAAGGACGGGGGGGAAACGGAGGAGTAAAGGGAGATAAAGAAGTCTGGCAAAGGGCAATACTGCAGCCTAACAATACAGGGGGGAGAAATGACTGGCCTTTAGAAAGCACACAAACTGGGAAAGTGGACAAAGACATGTGCGCGTGCTCACGCAGGCATAGAGAGAGACACACACACACACACCCCCACACACACACACACACACACACACAAGCCTTTCTGGGTAAAATTGCAGAAAAAAAAAACTGGTCGTATACACATGATCCCAAAAAAATAAAAAATAAAAAATCACAGAGTGCATTAATATGCCATCTGACACACCCACACGGCCTGTGTTGTTTTAATTGGTTTCTAAGGGCTGGCCTGCAGTGCTCTTCCTGTCCCCTAGGAGAGGGCAGGCAGCAGATGATGGATGATGGAGGGCCAGGCAGCATCCAAGGCCACTACTAGGACACCACCGCACAATACGGAAAAACAGGACCAGGCAATGAGTGTGTGTGTGTGTGTGTGTGTGTGTGTGTGTGTGTGTGTGTGTGTGTGTGTGTGTGTGTGTGTGTGTGTGTCTCTACGGCTGTGAATATTTCCATTGAGATCTTACAAACTACGCACAACTACATAATTCATCTCTTACATCTGAACGTATGCTCCTCAGCGAGTGCCTGCGCTAGTCTGTGGGAGCCAGACTGTTTTCTGTTCTATGCGAGTGTGTGTATTAGTGCCGGCTGACATGCGCACACAAGCTGTGTGTGTTTGCTCCCCGCTACAGGGGTAATTAATCTTAGCGCACAATGTCAGTGCAGGGGAAGAAAGAAAAAAAACAAAAACAGAGCACTTTAACAGTCTAACAGCAACATTTCTACACGGTCTAGAACCAATCTTTTATGGCCTAAAACATCAATTGCTGCGTTTGGAGAACAGGGCTGTGCAGCGCCAGCTATTAGTGGAACGATACCCTACTGCACACTATTGAGCAACTTCAAATGGGCAATAGCACACTCGGAAATGATACCAAATGGATTCCACGTGAGTGTGTGTGGGTCTGAAAGGGCTGGATAGATGTGTGTGTATATGTTTATATGTTTATGTGTGTGTGTGTGTGTGTGTGTGTGTGTGTGTGTGTGTGTGTGTGTGTGTGTGTGTGTGTGTGTGTGTGTCTGTTCACACTCTCTCTATTGACCTTTTCCCCTCCCTGTCGAACACATTCTCGAGCCCAAATGAAATTAGTGGCTAATCCGCACGCTAAAGGCCACACAGCATCCCGCGTGCTGCAAAAATAAACAGAGTGGACTTAATAAAGCAAAAAATGAATAACCACAAGAGGAGGGATCAAACAGGATTGGACTGGATGGATGGTAGGAAGCGGAGTAATATTCAATTTGTGTGGAGCGCGTGACGCTCTTTGGAGAACCAAAGGATGAAATGGCAGGAGAAAAGGGAGTGCTTCTTCTGGGTGGCCTTGCAGGTGTTCCTTGGCGTTAAATGTCGCACTGTAAATATCTAAGGTGGAGAGGAGAGGTGACGGCGCTTCCTGCAATGTCTCTCTCTTCATCTGTTCTTCTCCGTCAGTCCTCCCGTGTGCTCAAACCGTTACTCCTCTTGCTTTTTTTGAAGCTCCTCTACGCCTGCTCTTCTAGACTGCCACCAACATCTTGCCCCGAGGCCAGGATTTACCCCTAAATATGCATGCAAGAGCACATGCCATGCATGCCCGTGTGCACAGGCGCACACATACAATCTCACCCTTTCATACATAACCTCCCACCCACCTCTATCATATATACACACACAACCCAATTGCCTCTGTGCACTTGTTTCAAAGAGATAACTGAAGCGAGCAAGGGGAGGGGGGGGACAGAGAGAGAGAGAGAGAGAGAGAGAGAGATTGCCCCAATTATCCAATATCTCCACTTATTCTTACTTATTCAAAGAGACACAAACCCGTGTCACACAGGAACCGAGGCCTTTATCCATACAAGTCTGCGTTGGTGAAATTTGCTCTTGTCGCATTTAAGACAATACAAACGCCACATTGATTTAAATGGAGAGAAACGGCAAACGCTTCACCTGAGATGATGTTTCATCTAATTTGGAGATGTACCTGAATTTGCAAAATTACAAAATACAGAAATGCAGTTCTAAAAGATGGAGAAGGAATGAGGAATAAGTCGAAGAAGAACGGTGCGCCAAGACAGCGCTTGTATGCATTTTTATGTGTGCGCATCTGTGAGCGTGCACGTAAAGAGAACCTGACCCAGGTCCCAGTCACACGAGGACCACTGCCACTCTGACCAATGGCAACAGATGGGTGAGCGTTTGAGATGCCTAAGCTCCTCCGGCCTGTCAGAGGCACACACGCGCACACACATTCTGCACCTTTCGGGGAGACACAATTAGCAAACTTCCATGGTTCTTTCTCTTGCACGCACACACACACACACAGACACACAAACTCCAGACAACTCCCGCCTCTATGCCTCCACAGGTGCGTGTGTTTAGGTGCGTGTGTGTGCGTGCGCGCGCCCGCGTGTGGGTGTGTGTAGCCATCATCTCTAATCATGTCAGTGTGTTGAGTCTCGGTGTGTGTGAACTGCCTCCTCCTGCTCGGCCCATCTGTGTTGTGGTTACAGTCATGGTGATGGTTTCTAAGTTGTGTCTCCTCCCTGCTGTCACTTGCTCAGGCTAAACAATGACGCAGCACAGATAGGAATTTTCGAACTCTTCTAAGAAACAGTTTTAAAAGTTTGTGAATCGTTCTGAAGTGCAAGACGCCTGAATTGTTTGTTACAGTGTGCATAGAGCTGCTGGGAAATGTATACTAGATTACCTGAAGTGAGTGGTTTAAATTTGACAGCTGGAAGACAAGGGCATTCCTTTAAGCTGGATTTAGCAGCCCCATGCTGTGTCGATATATAAATATGTGTGCACGCGGGTCTGCTGTGTGGATGTACCGTAATTACGAGGGGCCTACCTTGGTGATCTTGGGGTGGGCACAGCGGCTGTTGCCTGTGGTGGCGTGCATCCAAGTGGTCTCCAGAGGAGCGCACTCCTGTCTCAGGGAGCATTTCTTCTCTTGTACACACCAACCGCACTCAAACCTGGGGTTCGCCTTCAAACACATGCCACAGCTGTCTCTCAGCGCGTAGCACTTGTACAGGTGGGCTGGAGAGAGAGAGAGAGAGAGAAAATGATTACAGAAGAATTCCCTCCATTTCAAGTAAATCCACCGCCACGCAAAGATTCCAAAACTTCCTCAATGTCACAGCGACAAAGTTGGGTTAACGCACATTCCCGAAAGGCCTGTACAACAAATATTTTTTTTCCCCTCTCTCTCTCTCAGCTATACAATCCCCAAATCCCATTGGTCACGGAGCAGCTTTAAAGCAACCCTGCACCAATTACTGAGTGCTGAACGACTCCTCTCTAATTACATTAACATATCAGTATTTAAGACGAGTGAGCGTCGCTCTCCACCAGATGATTATTGTGATTAAGAAATGGGCAGGGGAGCTGGCGGTGAAGAGAGACAGAGACACATTTGGGCTGCGGGTCGCCTCCGGATGCACTTCTGGAGATTCACATTTGAGATAACACACAACGCACAGACACACTGATGCATGCTGCTGATATTGTACATTATCAATGCCGCAGCATATAAAAGCCACCATTCAGCAACAGCATGTCCTTGGGAGGACCATGTATTGTCTGAGCCTGCATGAATGTAAACACCCCATTATTGTGGATTGCAGCAGCGTCTCTATGTTCATACGCAGAAGCATGATATATCCGTACATTGCGGCATATGGGCCAGCAATTTGAGATCTATGTTCATACACAGAATGATGATACATCCATACATTGGGACGCATCGGTGGTGGCCTGCAATTTGAGAAACACGGGAAATTTGAGACTAAAACAGCTTGCATGGTTACATTCGGACTGGTGGGAGTGACGCGAGTAAACGGAGCAAAGTGACTCTGTGGTGTCACCTTACATTACCGACAGGAAAATGGCAGCGATGACGTCTTCACAGATGTGAACAGGACACAAACATCTCAGATTCTCGCCATCATTAACCATCAAAGACTAACAAACAGATAATTGCAGCTCCCTCGGTTGCACGAAAACTCTTTGTGCACGTCATCCACGGGACCTATTGAACGCGGGTGGTGATGATGTTATTGTACCTCACAGCAGGAGAATGATGTTACAGCCCCCCCCCGCCGCTGCGCTGTACAGGTCGCAATAATTATGGACCCAGCGGTATAAAGACGGCCCTACCAGTAATTATATCCAACAGACATGATCTCATTGTCTTCCTCCACAGTAGTACATCGATTATGTGTATGTTAAATCATTACACGCATAGCTTCTTTGTTCTGAGGGTAAGACACGGTTACTCATTTGAGTATATATTACACACTGAAATACTGCTTCGATGTTTTTTTATTCGTCATAATGTTATAATATGACTGGGAACGTAATAGGCGATTAATAGAGGCGTAATGAAGACATTTATGGTCAAAAATGGGAAAACAGGAGCAGGATAAAATTGTCCTGTGAACTGATTTGATCACTTAGTTGAGCATCGTGTTTTTCACACATTATACGACACGTTTTTAATAGGCACAATTTATGGGTACTTAAATAGAGGAGGATTTTTTTGATTGGTGGAACAGAATTTGCTCATAAACACAATGAACCTTAACATGCTCACTGAACCGGAAATGAAATAAGGATATAGGACATCTATAAAATGATTTTAGTCGCTCAAATCTGTAACACATAGTGTACCACACTGGTAACGGCAACAAAAACTCACCTTGGATGTTGTAGGGGTTGTCGATGACAAAGTTTCCATTCCAAACCACAGACAGGTCGACTGGCAGGTCACTGATGTCATTGCCCTCATAGGTATACTGAAATAATAATAATAAAAAAAACATGGATAAGCATTCATGGTCATGCATCATTGTTTAAACAATATTGCTCTGCTACCAATAATATACCAAAGATATTCTCAGTCTTTGAATGAAAACAATTCAAAATAGTAAAAGAGTCAAAAGTCCACCAATATCAGGAGCAAACTCAATTCAGCCCGTGGCTGGCAGTAATGTCAGCGCCCGCGGTGCTCACACAGTTGAAGGGCCATAAAGATGAATGATGAGAGACAGGCTATATTGTGATTTTAGCATGCAGCACATCCACCGCTGCCTGGCTTAGCGCAGAGTTGATTAAGAGATTGGAATCCCCGTCACTGTGTGACTCATTCCATTCCAGTGATGAATGAAAAGTGCAATATATCTCCAACTATAATATTCTCATCTAATTTCATTGTTGCATCCTGAACTAATAGGAGCTGAAATGTAATTGACTCGTCGTTGGCGTAATCAGCTTTATGGAATTGCTTTAAACGAGACAACAAGATTCCAAAGCGGCAGTGTGATGCCACTGATTTAGCAGAAGGAGGGAACGGAGAGAAGAGCTCCAGTGAGACCTCCCCACACCCCCCACCCCCCGTCTCTCTCTCTCTCTCTTTTTCTCTCGCCCCAACCTCCGAACAAATAAATTATCGACCGGTTAATAAAACAGCTGCTTTAAAAGTTACACCGCCTCCCCGTCCCCACCCTTACATAAACAAAGCAGCCGAACACTAAAGTAAACACACAACTGCCAAAAAAAAACAAAAAAAAACACCCATTCATCAAGAGAACTACAGCGTCAAACGAGGCGCACTTTGTCACCGATACGATATAAAACAGATGCTGGATAGTAAGAGATACGCGCCGCGCGCACCGAGGCCACTGACGTGAAGGTGGCAGCTGGTAAAACCAGAGATGGGCCGTGTTAACTAACGCCTCTGTCAGTCAGAGGGCGCCCGCTCACCCTCACTGCACCGGGGTGGGTCAGTATCTTCACTGGCCTCGGGGTGAGAGATAGCAGAGACTATTCTCCACTAGTGGAGTGGTGATTAAATCCAACGTGAAAAGTCTCCAAGCCTGAGGCTACCCGGGGCCCTCACAGATTGAATCTAGCTACAACTTTGCCACAACGTGATATTACCCCCCCCCCCCTGCCCACCACACACACACACAGACACACACTCCAGTGTGATACCGAGAGATTTATCACGACTTCTGCAATAGCAGTGAATTTGAATTTATTTGAAGAGGTGGGGGGGTGGGGGGCAAGAAAAAAGGAACAAGAAATGTGCATAGAGATGATAAGGAAATGAGAGGACGCAGCAATGTCACAGTGTGTGAAAGGCTGATTAATTCATTCTTTACTTTTTTTCAATTGGATGATTTACATGAAATGGGCCCTGAGGCCAGAGATGCTGGCATCCAAATAAAGCAGTGTGTCTGCGTGCCTCTTATAGGCACGACTTCTTTGCTCTGAGAGTTTATGTTAAGGGAAATCCAAATACGTCTTCTGGCATATTTTTGGGTGATCTGATTTACTTAGTAGACGTGAAGATGTGAAGTGAAACTCCCCCCCTCCCCCCGAGCCTCCACCTCGGAGAAGGTGAGAGGGGAAGGTGTGATCGAGGGTGACGTGAAATGAAAGATCTGAGAAGGAGAAAGAGTGCAGAGACTGTGCAGGGGAAAAAAAGTGGGAGGAGAAGTGACAAGGGATGGTTAAAAGAGTGGGAAAACTCGCTGATGGATGATGGGTAGGAAACACAGAGGTGAAATGAGCTGGCAGAAGTGGACTACGGGGATTTCAAGGAAAAAAAAAAGAAGGGAAAAGACGGTGAAAAAGGGGGACGAGGGAGTGGGGTGAAGGGAAGGATGATACGGCGGCAGCGGGGCTGAGGGAGAAATAGCGAGGGCGAGATGGATAGAGAGAGGTGATTGTGTGTTATTCTGTGGACACCATTCATTTACACATGGAATAAGAGGCCGGAGCTGGGCTATAAGCGCCTGAGCTGGCGGGGGCTAAAGTGAAATTGGCATTTTCAATTTGTTCCCTGACATGTCCGCCTTGGTCTTTTCACGCATTCCTCCTGCCTCTCCTTCTCTCGCAATCCTCTCCTCTTCCGCCCCCATCTCTTCCACTCGCTCTCATTATTCCTTCCCTCTACCAATTTACAAACCCTCCTCCCATATAAATCTCCAGTCCAACTTTCTCTCCCCCTACCTCCATCCCTCGAAGAAAACATGGAGCAGATTCCTTTACACGCATACATCGAACATGTTCAGGGAGAGGGAGAGGGAGAGGGAGAGGGAGAGGGAGGGAGAGAGAGAGAGAGAGAGAGAGAGAGAGAGAGAGAGAGAGAGAGAGAGAGAGAGAGAGAAAGAAAAAAAAAAAAACATATGCCCAGTCTACTATAAATATGCATTCTGCACACAGGACGGTTTCCAGAGATCGATGTCAGCGAATGCATCAAAGACTAATCACGGAGCCGATAGTGGAAAAAAAAAAAAAAAAAAAAAAAGATTAATTCAAACACGTGCAAACACAGGAAGAAAAGACTCACACCAACCACATGTGTGGAGTGTCAGCTATTTTTTCCCTCCACTGAAGTCCGAGCATATGAACTTTTTCAATCTCGCCTGTCCTCTCTCCCTCCTTCCCTCTCTCTCTCTCTCTCTCTCTCTCTCTCTCTCTCTCTCTCTTCTCTCTCCCCCCCCCCCCCCAAGAGACCACCCAGTCTGCCTGGGAACACGAGCACTTCTCCACCAGGGCAGAGATGGAGAGAACATACGGGTGTGTTCAAGTGTGCGAGACAATGAGAGAAAAAAAAAGAAAGAAAGACGAGGAACAGAGATGAATGGGGAGCCTCCGCCGAGGACGGCAAGAAGGAGACTAGGAGAGGAAAAACCAGATGAGATAAAGGCCAGAGAATCAAGTGGGGCAAACCTGGGAGTTTGAGAAGAAACTAGAAAGAGGGGCAGACAACAGATGAAGGTGTTTGAAACCGAGCATCTGATCGCATGACAATATTGTTTGAACAAACCAACGGGTGGGTTTCACACATCCACACAGGTGCTCCATATTAAGCATAAGTCAACTAACGTTGCACTGTTGAATCGCAATACATTGATGAATCATTATGGTGGCTAAAATGTCAGAAAGGAGGGGAACATTTCGTTTCCATTTCGTAAGCCTAGGTCATAACTTTTGTTGAACAGTTGGCCTTAATCTCCTCTCAAAGGATATCATTAAGGGCTAAAATTGTAGATCCGTTTTTGGAGGGAAGTCAGCGCGTTCCCAGCCAACATTTCCCAAATATCTACAATCAACTGCAGGATTTTGAAATAATCCTCTGGAAAGGATGTTGCCCAAATGTATGTATAATGTATATATTTTTCTATTTCAGCCCCACTAACGATGTGATGGCTCGTGTGGCTCTGTTACATCCCTGCAGGATCGAAGACTGACTGCAGTAAAGCACCCAGGGTCAAGCTTCCCTACACTTTCATTCGTGCTTCTCTGCCAATCAAAACATGAACCCGATTCTGCTCCAACTCACATGAGAGGCACTGATTCTGCTGATGGAGAAATAGATGATAGATGTGTGTCGAACTCCTAACCCTATTTTACACACCGAAGAGTCTTTGCAGAGAAAACCAACATATCACGAAAAAACACACAGGCTGGATTTGGATCTGGTGAAAAAAAAAAATCCATGTTACAGGGCCTGGTATGTGTTTGTACACCAATCCTCAAAGGAGGAAATGTGATGAGGGAGGTACAATGTTCGGGTATGTACCCCCACTGAACAAACCCATGAATATTTAGTTAAGGGGAATTGCGTATGTGCATGTACGTGTGCTTAATCGAGGGCCGATGGAGGCATGGAAAAAGGTCGGGTTACCATCCAAACCGGCTCATCTCATTGGACCAAAGGCTTATTAAATTTTCATAATGAACCAGCGTTTTTTGCATGATGCAGAGTGCAGGGAATTCACACATGCACCTTGTACATGGTTTATTCACAGCACAGCAGATTCCAATGTGAAAAATGCAAACATCAGGCAAGATATTCTCATAAGGTCAGGATTTGCATTTGGGAGGTGGAGAATCTAGTTTAAATGGAGGTACAAACTCACAATATCCATTAATATACAATTTTATCCCAAGGTCTGATAGAGTTTAGAATTGGGGTAAACACACCACCGTTTGTATTATGACTGGGAAAATATGTAGATGGCCCAAAACAGTTGATAAATATATATAAGTCAAATGGAGAGACAGGGAATTATTGGAATACATAGAGAGACTAGTATTCTATTCACTGAAAATATGTATAACTATTCTTTTTAGAAGGTGGGAAAAAAAACTACAGATGCAAACGCTAAAGATGGCCCAACATCTGTCTCAGGAAACTGAGGTGAGGATGGATGGATGGAGGAGGGATGAAGGAAGGCAGGTATGAAGTAACAACAGTTACCTCCTGAGAGGGTCGCAGCCCGTTAATTAGTCATTTGGAAGGTGTGCGCGAGCTCAACAGCTAAAAATACCAAAGCTGCCCAGGGGCACACCCCAACCTGGAATAGAATATGTTCCATCTCTCTCCCTGGCTCCCTCTCAAGGTGACGATGACAGTTATCAAGAATTATGACCAGACAGAACACATCATTCAATCTAGATTATTCTACATTTATTCTAGGTTTCACCAGGAGTCACACCGAGAGCGAGGACACGGGTCCGGGTGAAATATTATTTTGCAGGTCCAGATAAAGCGCAGCAAACTGTGTTTCCCTGTGTATAGATGTGCACACAACTGCACCCTTTTATACACATAGAAACACGTCTTCCAGGCAGATGTGGCTCCTTAATCAAGGATCAAGTGGTAATCCTTCCTATAGCTTAGCGTGTGTGTGTGTGTGTGTGTGTGTGTGTGTGTGTGCGTGTGTGCACGTGTGTGCACGTGTGTGCTCGCGTGTGTGTGTGTGTGTGTGCGTGCGTGCGTACGTGTGGGATTGGCGGCCTGGAATCAGCCCCGATCATAATAGGAGCCTGTTAGCCAGTGCTAATCGCTAATGCTAACAGGATTGGAGCCTGGTTGGGCCCAGTTACCCGGCTTATCTCTTGTGCACAAACACAAATATACACAGACACACGCACACACAGGCGGCGACACACGTGAACACAAGCTTGCGCGTATACTTTCTTGGCTGATGGAAAGAGAGAAAAGTGCTGGCTTGAGGGAAAAAAAATAATGCTGCCATGGCCGATGTTTCTTATTTTTCCAGCCCACGCATTAAGCCACAGTGAGCTTACGAGACCTCTCCCCAGACAAAAGGCCGATTTTTGGTCGTTTGCAGAAACGTCCATATTTTCCCTTTGCAAACTCCGCTGCTCTGTCACACTGCCAGCTTTTTTATTTATTTATTTTTTTTTTCCAAGCCTCCAACACCTATATCACTCATCATAAGGACAACTTTGTTTTGTTGAAGCACGTTGAACCACATTAAGGTGCACGCCGGAGGATGACAGATCCCACGCGGTTTGCCAGAGCACCGCGAAAGGAGATTTACCCATCGCTAATAGTAAACAGACACACATTCATTTCAGAGGAGTTCCTGTCGAGTTCAAGTCATTAACAGAAGGGAAACCAGTCAAATGCCCTTTTCATATGAACTTCTCGCTCCCTCACTCGAATCTCTTCCATTTGATTTACTATCTATAAAACCACTGTCAGTTTGTGTTCGGGGCAATAAACATTGTAATGAAAGCTTCTCTTCATTCAATTACAGCAAGTGTTAAGGCTCTTACGGAGTCACACGATATATATATGGAAATGTTGGTTCAGTCACCTTCACAACCACTTAAACTAATGTTTATATTTATAATAGATAGCATGACAGGTCGACGGAGGGAATTGAAGGAAGACAGAAATCCTCTCCTCGCGCTGTAACTATCACTTCTTCTGCTTCATTTGTCCATCAAACCATCATAGAGCGACGTAAGGTGGTGCGCGGCTATGAGAGGAAGAAGATGTAGAGTAAAGGTCACAGATTGCAGTGATACAAGGAGAGAGACAGAAAGGAGAAATAGATGATGAAAGTGAGGTGCAGGTTGGGGTGGAGAAGCTGCCATATGCTGATAGCTGAGCAGCAATTAATTCTTATTTATCCAGGACAGGAGCGTGGGAGCTCCGCTCGTCACCTGTCGGAGGGGAGGTGAGCCAACGAGTCGGTGATGGAATGGAGATGAACAGGAAGGTGGAGGCAGAGGAGGAGGAGGAGAAGCAGGAGGGATGGTGAGAAGTAGACAGCTAAGGAAAAGAGAAAGATTGTGCTGGAGAATGGGAGGAAGGAATGCAAGAGAAGTAAAGTGAGTGTAACGAGAAGAACACAAAACTTTTTTTTTTTTTTACTGAGATGAATCCTTTTACTCACAACATAGTGCCTCAAAACACACACACAGACACGCGCTCGCACGCACGCACGCACACACACACGCACTGCTGCAGGCCAATTAAAACGGTGTCAGTGTGTGCTGTGGCGGACTGCCGTGTCAGGTCTAGTGTTTATATCTCATTAAGCTGTGCCAAGCCATGCCAGACCAGGCTATACCAGGCTCTGCTGCACCTACGCTCCGACCAGCAGCACTAAGGCCCCTCATTAGTCCACTCTCGGCTACCTCTTACCCTGCGCACGTGTAGACTTATGACTGATATAATGTGTTTAAAATGAAAGATTTTTTCGTTCCATCATCATAGACATCTTTCAACAAACCTCCAAAAATTCTGGAAAAAAGGACATGAGCTATCAACTATTCCCTTCCCATTTCTCTCTCTCCCTCACACACACACATTCATGGACGGGTGTGTGATACCATTAGACACCAGTGAGGTTTATGTTATCCACTTTCCCTGCAGACATGTTTGGCCTCTTCTCTAGACCTCTATTTACTCTGTCTATCTATCCATCCATCTTTCTTTTTTGCCACCCCCCTGTCATTTCCTGTCGTTTTCTCTCTTCCAAACTCCCTTTAAGACCTTGTTGCACTCTTTCAATTTTCTCTCTAACTTTCATACGACGTTTTTTTTAATCTAGTAAGTATCTCAAACTTTTTTGGCTTACTTCCCTCTCTTCTTTTATTTAATTTACCACAAAAATCTTATCTAAATTTGTACAGCTGCATTTTTTTACTTTCTGGCTCTGCTGTACGGGTGTGTGTGCGCGTGCAAGAGCTCATGAACACAGGAGCATACGTCTGCTGCCCGACTGCAATTCATCATCATTTTATCTGCCTTAATTGGATGCCATCAGGACCCCTGATACTTCTCATCTCTTCTTTAACAAACAGCTGCTCGCTACACAGAAGAAAATCACACCCAGACACACACACACACCCAATGCCAAATTACATTTTCTCCTCCTGTTCCTTTTTTCCTCACTGGTGAAGGAGTGAAAGAAAGAGGGTGATGGAGTGTCCGAGAGGTTTATCAGACAGAAGGTAATGGTGTAAGGCCCGTTCCCGATATTATCTGTCCTCTCTTTCCTGCCTTCCAGGGAGAAACAAGAAAAAAAAAAAGGATCAGGAGGGAAAGGGGAGGGGAGAATGGAGAGACAAATGGAGGAAAAAAAAGGCCAAGAACAGAGGGAGATAAAGGAGCAGGGAAAGGAAAAGTCTTGCACAGTTCAACTCTGTTTTCTCAACCTCGGCCTCCAGACAACACCCAGCTGCGCTCCGTCAGCCTCTTTGACCCCAAAGTGTGATCATGCGAGTGTGCACATGTGCGCATTTGCTCTCTACGACCCCTGCGGAGCTTTGACCACAACTTCCCCGCCCGCAGCCCAGCATCCCACTGGCTGTTTCACCCTCACCCCAGCCTCTGATTGGCCCACACACTGCAGGAAGCGGCCCGCGCTGGGTCAGACAACCGGAATGAACCAATGTGGACACCAGCTTGGTGTTTTGGTTGCTGCTGACCAGAGTTAACTGCTAACATAAGTCCCGGCGGATGGCTCCGTATGTGTCAGTGCTTATGTGGGCTTGTTTGGCATTAAAAAATACGGCAAGGAGTCTTTATTTTTTTATTAACAAAAATCATCAGCTTTTTTTCTCCAATTAACTTACTGTGGGAACTGGGACAATCTGCCGTTTTGTCAATTTTCACAGGTTCCAAAAATGTTGAATTAGGTTTGGCTGAGTACCCAACCTCAAAAGTGAGAAATGTAAAAGTATGTGATTAATTCCGATCACAAGCAAGCCATGTGCTCCTAAAAGTATTTTTTTTAATAACTAGGTGCCCTACTTGTTTCCTGTCTCTGATTGCAAAATTGAGCATTAATCCAATACTGCAGTCCATGTTGCGTCGTATGACACTTGCTCTTTCCCCTCTGGAATCAGTTGGTATGCACAGAAACCTTATACAGAAACACCGTAGCACAGATATTATTATTTTTTTTTTTTGCCTTAAGCCGATATGGATAGTCAATAACAAACAAGGTTAGCATAGAGCTGCTGTTACACTATCATATATCAAGTGTGTCACATATACAGTGGCTTATTGACAGCCTCCTGTTAGGGGATACTATATAAGAGTATTGAGTTTTTTTACACTCACCGTAAAAGGAGTTTAGTATGGGAAACTGGGGTTTAAACATGATCCGACTGTGAATGCTCTGAATATCCTGTTGTTGGGTATCCTATTTTGGATAATGTGATGAAATTGTATAAAATAAAGGAGACTGAGCTTTGGCCTTAGGAGAGACTTCTATTCAATATTCCTCTGCTTCTCACTTTTCTTTAATTTCTCTCTTCCATCTCTTACCTGCCCTCACCTCCATTTTTGCCGTTTTCAATTGCAGTCTCGCATTACTGCCTCCATTCCTGCCCTTTGTCTAATCCTCCTTTGCTCCGCTCGTCTTGTTTTTATCCTCTGCCCTGCCTTCTCCACCTCAAGGTATCCTGTCCTCTCTCGTTCCCCATCATCTCCCTCCTTCATCATTTTGTAGGGATTCTTGCCACAGCTCTCTTTTCTTTGCCCTTTTCCTCGTGTTTTCCAACGTGTGTGTGTGTGTGTGTGTGTGTCATGTAGACACCGTGGAACACACTTATGTCTATCTCAGACATGAGGCTAAAACTGTGGATTAGCACCCCAGTGTTTATCGCATTGATTAGCAGCACCCACCCCCCACCCACAACAGCTTCCTGCAGTCGTATTATGGAAATTTTACACCCAAACATAGAGTTAAAAAAACACACATACAGAGCTATCCTGGGATCCATAGCCTGAGGCGTACTGAACACACACATACACACACGGGTAGTGATTAACCCTTATCCTTATCGCTGTGTGCCTACAATCCAAAGCAGCATAACAGATGAAGTCTATTTCTACTGCAGCATCATACATGATTCATTCAACACGGAGCAAACATGTCGGGGGGGGGGGGGGCGTGAGAGTCTACAAACGAATAAACTAATATTATAAGACCTTTGTTCTCCTACAGAGCTATAATAAGACTCTCAGTCTGAGAATTCATGATTCACATAATTATCCTCATAAACTGAAGCATGGATAATTTATGCAGATGGCATTTTTTTTTTTTTTTTTTTTTGCTTTTCCCTTTATCCACTGAATCGAACTTTTTCCTCGTGCGGACTGGTCGCGTGTGCTGCATCGATATCTGGCCGTGCAGTCAAGCTGGCACAGCTAATTGCTAACAAGGGCTAAGTGCTGACAGCCCAAGGCTAATTGCTGCTAGCACGTCTACTTCGTGGACATCAAACAGAGGAATTCTGCTCTGGACCGGGGCTGGCCTCGGCTGCTTATTAGCAGTGGCCTTGCAGCAACAATAAACAGTCAATAAAGAGACATCTCTGTGGAGAGACAACCCCAGCGCTAGCCAATTAGCGACGGCTTCACAAACAACTGGCTAATGCAGACCAGCACCTGAAAAGGGGCCCCGTTGTTGGAAACGGGACCAAATCCTGCTCCTGCTGTCACAGTGCTGAGCAATATGGCAGAGCAGAGACGACTCCTGGTGTGTGTCTGCGGAAACCTATACGACAACATAGGAAGCATGTCCTATTACAAGGCGAAGCCTACAGAGAAGTTGTTAAGTTTCTCAGGGGGATGAAGCTTATTAGCAGTCATGCAGAATTCTAGAATTTTGTACTTTATTGTAATCCGTCAAATGTTTTCCCCCAGGTGCGACATGAAGGGGGACAGCTGCTTCAACCTCATCTAGAAAATAATAATTAACAGCACCAGCTCTCATCTCGCCTCGGTGATGCTGCACTGCATTATATCTCGGGATAGAAATAGACAAGGAGATAAAGCAAGCGGGAAAAGTGGCTGTGCGGGTGGAGGGAGAGGAATGTACAGGGTGGTGGGAAGAAGAAGGTCTGACAGAGAGAAAGATGAGCTCTGTGGACACACATAGGAAGGGAGAGGTATAGAGTCGGGGTGTAAACATGATCAATCCGCTCTCAACTAGGTTCAGAGACAGACTTCCTCTTCACATTTTCAGCCCCAGTGAAGCGTGACGCCAGCTACCTCTTATCTGTCACACTGGTTTGAAGCTTCAAACTGACACACACACGCACAAATATCTCTGCCTACCTGTAAATCCCCTACCCCCACACACACAAATCCTATTAAAAAACTTGGGGACAAAAAGAAACCTATCCCTGAGAGCACCTCAGTCCGGTACAAACACTTCCTTCCCAGCAAAAGCCAAATTAACATTAAAATCATAGAGGTGTTGAAAAAACACTATGGCTGAGCACTGCAGCTTCACTTTCAACAATTTCTATGATGTATCACACAAACCATGAAAATCAATAATCATTTAGAGCCATACATAAACTAGGAACATTTCCTATGCAGTTTAGCCTGAATCATACATCTGTATCTTAATTCAAATGCAAACTCCTGCCATCATTATCTATTTGCCAACTATCAGTTCAATCTGAGAGATCAGCGTTGAGTCATTTATCTCGATTGTGACTCAGGCAACGTCTAAAAGGCACATCGGTGATCTATCAGGACAATGACCATGTTAGTGTCTAAAGTGGTCATTAGTTGTAGGAGGCCATTACTTAAACCTTGACCCAGTCAATGTCCATACTGGACTCATGATTAAGGGACCTAGCAGAATGTTATTGGTTCAAGAGTAATAAAGCTGAATGACCAAGCTTAAGCCTAAATAAAATTCAAAAGTTCAAATTGTCAATTGAGTCTATACAGTAGTTAGAGTTCTGGTCTAATATATATATATTTTTTTACTCATAGTGTTATAACTCACCGCTGTCTTTTGACACTGGATGGAGGTGCTGTTGAAGCGCAGAGCGGGGACACTGTGAGTCTCCCCCTGGATGTGGAAGACGCACTCGTAGTTCCTCTGTCCCGACTGCGGCTGAGGCAGGTTCTTGGCGGCTAAGGTGATGGGCTTGGTCACGCCAACGGGAATGTAGATCTGAGTCGAGGGAAGGATCTGGGGGCAGTCCTGCAGAGACAGAAAAAAAATTTAACATGTTTTCCTCCACAGGAGACAGAAATGGATCAAAGAAAGACAACAAATAAACAATTGCTATAAAAAACCTGTTTGGTAAAGGGCCTAAAAAGCAGCAAGCTATAAGTTTCATATTTTATTTCAGGTCATATTTGCTAAGACACACAGCCTAAAGAGATTAAGAGATTACGTGCCAAATAAAACTGTTCATATCACAACGGAGCTGCATTGTCACGGCAGGAAGATGGACTCCAGTGTATTATGTCCATGTGTGGAATGGAGTAACGAGCTCATTTGCTTCAGATTTGCTTAGAAATGTGTGTGCGTGTGTCTGTGTGTGCGTGTGTCTGTGTGTGTGTGTGTGTGTGTGTGTGTGTGTGTGTGTGTCTGTGCGTGTGTGTGTCTGTGCGTAAACAGATCAGTCAGTGATATTGGACAGAGCTGACAGAGTGTTGTTTCGATGATCTGGTAACAGCCCATCCACTGGCTCAAACCACTGGAGGACAACACCCTGTGGGGAGTCTTTGTGTCTCCACATAGATGTGAGACAAATAGGATTTCTTAATGTGCACTCGGACTAAAAACTACACATGTTCACATTACCGAACCCCAATTGGAAAGGACAGTCCGCTCAGTATGTAACGTTGGCATGGAAGTGAATGAGGTCATTACAGCGCACATGCCATGATATGTCAGCGATGAAGATCTCATTAACACTTAGGATAAAAAAAAAACACACACACTGCTAAGGCAAAGTTATGTGGGGGACACATCTTATAGAACATGAGTTAAAGCTTGGGTGGAACCAACCCGCCCTTTCCTGTAACATTTGAGCCAAAATTGAAACAAACCCCATCCCTGCTGACAAATAACACATTTTACAGCCTGGACACATTGTGGAGTGACTCACATAATAGGAGACATGTGGGATGGAGAGCAAACTGGACTTTATTTTTCATGTGCTGAAATGTGGCCTCAAGCCTCTGTCATTAATTCAGTCAATCGGGTCATTCACTTAAAAAAAATCTGTTTCAGCTAATCATTAACCACCGGCAAATAGAAAATCAAATAAAAAATCTGAATCCCTTCACTTGTCCACTCCACTCTATGAACCAGGAGGACAGAAGAACCCGGAGTTGACGCGGTCGTCCCAGTCAGAGCCGCAGGTTAGGACAACACATTTATGTTCAGTCTTCTAAAGCGTTTAGTCTGGGAAAACTCCGACCCCCTCCAAGTTAAAATATTCACTGCACGTAAGGGACCCCAGAACCTCCACTTCACTTCTCGTTGCAGCTTTTTTTTTCTTCTTCCTTTTAAGCAGATCGCTGGCTCCCTGTCAGTGAATTTTCTTTTCCCCTCCTCAACTCTGAGCTGTGTCGTGCATTAGAAGCTACAGCACGTCCCCAGGGCCCCGAAACACAATGCCGGAGTTTGTTCATTACCCTGCTCAGTCCTGGCCTTGCGTGTCTGATCACACACAAACACGTGCACAACACATAATGAGAGAGGGGAATACTATAGGAGGATGGACTGGAGATTCAGAAGACCTGGTGTGTAATCAACCAGGAGGAAGGTGGGTGGTGGGGGGCGAAATGAATTGTTCAGAGGACGGAATAGCGGAGGAAGACAAAGAAAAAAAAAAGCGGGAAGCAGGGAATGATTGGAGAGAAGAGGAGGACATTAAGGAAGTGGAGAGGTAAAGTAAGACGGGAGGGAGGAGAAGAGACGGGTTTAACTGGAACACAAAAAGCCTGAAAAGGTGCTTGTGTAAGAGCAAAAGAACAGAAAGAAATGCAAAGACTTCAAAAAAGAGGGTTTAAATAAGGAGCATGACAAAAAAATAATAATAATTTGTTGACGCTTGAAGGGAGAGAGGCATGTCTGGCTCCCCTACTGTCTCTTTCGCCATCCACCCATCTATCCCGCTTCCTTCCCACCGAGTACCAAAGCCCCCCCCCCCCCCCCCCCCCCCCCCCCCCCCCCCCCCCCCCCCCCCCCCCCCCCCCCCCCGACAACATCCGACTTAATTATCTGCCTGGAGCCCCGCAGACAAGGCTTGAAAATGGAAAGAATGGCCCAAAGATGGAGGGATGCAGAGGCAGCGAGAAGAAAGCAAAAGGTTGCTTTGCAGGCGTCCGAGATGCCGCGCGAGCGAAAATTGAAGTTTCGGCCTACTGCCACTAAAGGCTACCGCGTGTCAGAAGCTAGCATAGCCAGTAGCCCCCACTGCAGCCGACCAATGTTTTATTCATCCACATATCGACTTTGTGTCAGCTCAGCCGTGTGCTTATCGTTTTCTTCTGGCCGGCGTCCTTCCTTATAGCATCACTTTAGCGCATTCACTTCAAGGTAGAGCTAAAATGAATGAAAACAATACAGTCCAGTGTAGTTATGTCTGTATGGCTAGTGTAGAAACAGAAATAAACATACAGTGTAAGAGAATATGTGTCGGAGAAGTTGAAGAACCTGCTTCGTTATTGCGTTGTTAATTCAGCAGAACTCTAGCAATTTAAATAAGAGGAATGCAGAGATTTGTATGTTAACGCAAAGGTAATAGAAAGTAAAACTGGGATTCCGAGGCTTCTGAAGTCTCGCCGCCTCGCAGAAAGAGCAGACCGGGGTTTGTTTGTTTTTTTTAAGAAAAGGAGGCAGGACGGAGGAGAACAAGTGGTTACAGAGGGTTAGGTGGAGGAAGAAAGAGGAAAGAGTGCTGTGCAGTGAGAAACTATTTCATCACTATTTGTGACAGGTGCCAAAACGGTTCAAAGGTGGCATTAGGGCTACAAAGTCCAGGGTATGTTGAAACAATATTTCACCGAGGGGGATTCGCTTTAAGGCAAAAAAAATATTTTTCCTGTGCACCCCCCCACCATAATTTTCCTGACTTCTCAGCTTTCTTTTTCACGGATGCTGTGGTTTTCTTCATGGCCACATGTGACACTCACATCCGGGTCATTTCAGGTAGAAACCCACAGGAGTATAGTGTATGCGTGTGTGTATGCGCGCGTGTGTGTGTGTGCGGAATAGGGTGTGCCTCAGGGATGGTTGCAGGTATTAGCGGATTCAGTTAAATGCCAATTCAACAGACTACTCGCTGACATTTTTCTAAACACACACAAGCACCAGGCCAGGACTTTAACTTCCCTTTATGTGTCACTACTGTGACCAATGAGAGCCACTTAAAATGAAGCTACACTTGAGTGCAAAAGATGCGTTGAGGAATACACACCGCAGATGGTTTCTCCATAACAGGACACAGCATGAAAACATCTGCTCACTTTCCAGATTTTGATCACTGTCTCCGCATTCTGATATCTTCATGAGTCTTTTTTGTTAACACCAGCAGATGTGAATACTGGAGCATTAAACTGCTTTTGCCCCCCTCCCCCCCGCAAAAAAAATGTTTAATATTTTTTTTCCTGAGCACGCAACTAATAATAATTTGGGTAAACAAACGTCTGCCATCATCTCTCAAGCCCCTGATTGGATCGGGCTCTGAGTGTTCACTCATACCTGTGTTTGCCACTGTGCGTAAATATGTGTTAATGTTATACACTGTGTGTTTATGATGGTAAATGTCCAAGTCTCCAATTTCAGTTGAAAGGCAAGTAGCCAGAGGGACATTAAAAAGGAAGTGTTAGCTTTGCTGCTTAAGGCAGCTCCTGTTCGTGAACACTTAAGGCATATATAATTATGTAGATTATTAAGATGTATTGTATATATTACTTCCCTGAAAATCCCCTAAATGTACAATAAGAGGAAATGGGATAACCAAGAATGTATGCATATTTTGTGACTTCATTTATTTACTCAAAGAAGTTCCTGGCCTAAAACATTTTTGATATTTTACTTCCAACACCCAGTTTCGATAGAATGCTGCAATAAGCTTTCTCAAAGGACAGCAGCTGTCGTTCTAGGTCAAGCCTGTTCAAAACTACTCCAAAATATCTCTGCCTTCATTCTCCATGCGCTTAGATGTGGAGCAC
Organism: Colistium nudipinnis; assembly: GCA_016785305.1. Taxonomy (NCBI): domain Eukaryota; kingdom Metazoa; phylum Chordata; class Actinopteri; order Pleuronectiformes; family Rhombosoleidae; genus Colistium; species Colistium nudipinnis. The sequence continues at coordinate 628,558 of JAFBJU010000325.1, read as the reverse complement.
ACCATCTCTTTCCACAAACGGGCAAACGGGTATGGAGGAAAAAAATAAATAAAACAAGAGCTCGGTGGGAGGTGAAGGAAATCTCTGTTCGCAGGTGAGCAAAACACCAATTTAACATCCACCAAAAGCAGATAATGAGACTGTCGACAGGCAGGCGTGTGTGTGTATGTGTGTGTGTGCATGCAGATGTGTGGAAGGTGAGAGATTAAAATCATGACACAGATGAGGGGCGGGGTGGGGGTTGGGTGAAGACGAAAGCAGGATGCTATATAAATAAATAAATGTCTTCAAAAGCCAAACGAGTTCTGAAGGCTTTGGCATAGCCTGACAAGATATAAATTAATAAAACTCCCAAAACACAACGCATATGTAATGAGGCGGGTGTCTGGTCTTTTTTTTTTTTTTTCCTTTTTTAACCCTCCCCCACCCCCCCTCCCCGCCATCCATAATTAATTAGCTGCCTCTGTGATGTGGAGACTATAGATCAGGGAGGGGAAAAAATAACATGCTAAATAATGAAGTAAAGCGATACGGAGAGCCTGGGGGAGAAATGAGATGGCATGGACGGCCGCAGAGGAGCGAGGGCACACTGGTACAAGTAAGAGGGACAGTATGTGCGTGTGTGTTTGTGCCTGTGTGTTTATCAGGGGGGCTTGACAAAGGGGTCTAGGAAGAGGGCTGGCCGCTTCCCCATGGCTTGTCAACATGCCCCCACAGGCTTTGTGATCACAAACAGGAAGAGTTGGCTGCAACCTTGGAAAAAAAAAGGGTTCTATCTATGCCTCGAAACAATCCCCTATACAATAATACTATGTTATAATATACAGTAAGGCAATAATAGGATCCCTATATCCAAGGTTACATATATGATAGTTTGTCATATGTACTAACGGCGACCTTTGACTTTGCCATTTTTTCAAGGAAGTAATTGCTGAACGATCCAAAAACAATATTCATAGAACCAAATATAATATATTCCGTTACATCATATGTGCAGCAGAAATACACCTTTGTCTAAAAGCCTTTAGCAGGTGACACCCCAAGAAGGCACATAAGAAGCACATAAAAACCTAAAAATCATTCCGAAATTAATTAATAAGTCAAGTTACACGACGTCATAACCGGTCACACATGCCAGCTGGTTCACACCTGACCGAGTGCGTTTGTGCGTGGGATACGGGATCACGAGATGGCGCACAAGTTGGCAAAGTCAATTCCAACTACTCCTAAGGACAAATACTTATATTACCGCTGGATACTGTGTCTACATGAGCTGCAGGGGGTGGTGTCTACATGGAGACATGTATGTGCACGTGAGAGAAAGTGTGTGTGTGTGCGTCCATGTGCATGTCAGGCTGACGCGAGCTCATTAGCAGGCAGAAACCAGAAAGATGGTCTGTGACCAACCGAACACTTACAGTGGGGAGGGGAGAGGGAGGGAGGGAGGGGGGGAGGAAGGGAGCGAGCCAGAAGAACAACTTAATAAGGCAGCAACATGTAGAAGAGTGCAGGAGCGAGGGAAACGGAGGAAGAAAAGGGACTTTGAACCTTGAAAGGGACTGGGAGATTGTCCGCCCACGCCCTTCGTTTCCAAGCAGAGTATTGATGCAGGGAGGAAGATATGGAGAGAGATAGAGGAATAGAGAGAGAGAGAGAGAGAGAGAGAGAGAGAGAGAGACATAAAGAGCAAATGAGAAATGAGGGCAGAGGAATGCAGACACATGCAGAGAGAGAGAGGAGAGTTTAAATTAAAGCAAGATGCAGAGGAATGTGTGACATGAATGTCTTGCAGTAGAGATTATCAAAGTGTCAGAGCAGGAGCTACCTCCACATACAGGACCCCAGTGTACATTTCTCTTATAGATACTTATACGTAGATATATGGAGTACATGCTGATTGCGTATCCAAGTCCCTTATCCCCGACTTACGAGCAAACTGTCAAATCTACACAGTTTATCCCCCCACCCCCTCCACACACACACACACACACACACACACACAACAGGCGGTACAGTATGCTCTAAAACAATAAAAAAAAAACAGGATGGGAGATTTTTTTTTTTTACCCAGAGAGGGTCTTATTTTATCCGTATGGATTTTCCTAGTCCGAACGGGAGGGGTACGCGCGGCACCCCGTCATGGTTCTAACCCAGATATGTCAGCCGTGATCAAACCCTTGCGCTTTTCAGCTTCTCAAAGACAAAGCTTGATTTGGGAAGGTAGATATGCTCCCCTATCTGCAGCATATGGCTCTGCTCTGCAGGCGGCGCCACGTTTTACAACCGAGATTTACCCAAATCGGATGACTTTTCGGTCAAACGGACTCGGACATGCAGATAAAACCAAAAAAACCAAAAACAAACCTGTAGTATTAGCTTGAGACTTAAGATTTGTACGAGGTACAAACGGCAAATCCACCTGCTATTTTGCTGCACTACTCCTTTTAAAAAAAGGACAGAAACCAAATGAATATGCGCGGGTACAAGCTCATTTCTGCCACGCTGGAAAACGAAAAACGCTGAAGTTTGCAAACAATGATCTGCGCCGCAGTCTATCCAACTGTGCTGAGCACATTAGGCATCACTCACACCACGGAATGATAACATATTTTATCCCTATAAGATGCTGTCTGGAACTTAATAACCTCCCTCTGACGAGATGTCGAATGTAGATGCCAGCAGAATATTACATGTCAAACCATACAGGCTGCATAGCGTGAAACTCATACACGAAAGAAAAATCTATATCTACATATCTATATGTATAAATTATATATCTATATATATCTACATATATAGATATATATATATCTATATATATAGATATATATAGATATATATTTTATTAAAGTCCACTCCGCTTAATATGTATTACACATATATTACAAACAATTATGTTAAATTATATGTATTTTGTCTGGCTATCTGAAGTGCTTAACCTTTGGAAAAAAATGTAAATAATAAGTTAAGCCTTCACACATGGTGAGAAAAATAAACCCATTTTACAGTCTTTGAGGCTTTAAACTCGTACTGTGGTAAAATCCGTACCGGAGTCCATCTCCATGTGTCCGCAGCTGGTAGTGCATGGTAGTGCAACGGTGTCAGTGAAGTGCAGGTTGGATGAAAATCCGTGCTGGTCACTTTACTAAAACAACATAGTGAAAAGCCCAACATGACAAAGACATGCCAGACTGAACCACACAGCACGCGCTGCAGGTTTTTCTTTTTACTCTCCCTCTCTTTCTGTACACCTCTCCATCCCAGCAGGAGGTTGACTTTCTCTCTCTCTCTCTCTCTCTCTCTCACACACACTCTCTCTTTACCCGCTTCCACTGCACTTTAGAGTTTGTTTTTCCCTCACCTTGCATCGCGGGATTATCTATCTGTCTGCAGTAATTTCCTTCTTTCTCTCGGTGACCAGGCATTCATCTCTTCCTCTCTCCGACAATTTAATGCGGCCTAAATAATGAAACCGCCGGGACCTGTGACTGACACATAGAAACAGAAAAAAGAAAAAAACAGCCACGGCCTGCAAACCACGGCGCATCGATCACGTCGTCACATTCCTGCGTGCGCGTCGCCCCTAAACCATTTGCGCTTCATTAAGCGTTGGCTGATTGCGTGTTCACGGCTTCAGCCGGCTTAATGGCAGAGCTGGGACGATCCTCGCTGCATCGCCGGCCCATGCCTGGTGGCAGAGGATTACTTCAAGGAGAGAACAACCTAGTAGCCATGGTACACCCAATACTTGCACTTGCAAAGTAGGAGCTTTACATTTTTCCTCAATGTCATGTGAGGATGAACACTTTTCAACCAATTAGACCAACAAAGTGTCCTTCAAATCGAAAGCAAACGCGCAACACTTCAAGCAAGCTTTCCTAAGCCCCGCCTCCACGACTCTTCGCCGTCCTTGTGCAGTTGTCTACTAAGCACACTTCTTAGGGCGTAACAGGCTGCTCGCGCCACAGTGTCTCCCAGCCGGGGCGACACGCCCCTCCCTGCCTTCTGTTTGCGAGGTATTGATGAATGATATGAGCACGCATCGAGGGGTGAGGGGATTTTAGGGAGAGCTTTAGGAGGAAAAAAAATAAAACCTACGGACGAGCTGGAGGAGAGGGGAGAAGGTAAGCAGTGGGACGACGAGGACAGGAATAGCCACAGAGAGAAGGAGAGATGAAACATCTGCATACAGTTCATACAGTATATGACAAACCCTGTGTGTGTGTGTGTGTGTGTGTGTGTGCGTGCGTGCGTGCGTGCGTTTGCCTATGAACACTATGTTCACAACAACAGCATCCAGGGGAAAGATTCACATGCTGGAGCTGTTACCGAGACATACAATATGATTGTGTGGGTAGCAAACGCACACATATATAGTGCTGCAATATGACTGAGAGGCTGAATCACATCACGAGCGAAAAAAAAAAATCCTTCCACCTTCCTCCATTCACCACGTTGTTTTTTGGTAACAAACCAGAGGGAGGTGAGAAAGACTTTGCCAAAACACCCGATACAAACTCCCTCTGATTTTCCCCGACGCGGAAATGTGATGTTTGACTGTTGAACAAGTGTCTGATAGGTTTCCTGTGAAAGCTCCTCAAAAAAAATAAAAAATGTGAGGGAGGGTTGGAAGAAGCGGTTTGAGAATCCCAGCTATCAAACAAGTCCGAGGGGTTAAATGCTGGCCGGTCACGGTCCGGCTATGATCCATCTGGCAAAGAAGGCATGTGGTTCCTTCAGCCTGTCGCCTCCACTTCCTCTCCATGTTCCCTCTCTCTCTCTCTCTCTCTCTCACTTTCCCCCTCCATGAAGCACATTTGGAAAATAAATTGCGTCAGTCTGAATGTAATCCGCTGCTTGTTAATGCCCAGAATTTCTCTACGTGCCTCCCTGTCCTTGTTTCTCTTTCGTTCTTTACTTTTTATACGTTGTTCATGTCTCCCTCCGTTCACATCTGGTCCCGATTAAACCGCCTCTGTCTGCCTTTGGTTTGTCTCCAATGAAATACATGCAGCGCTAGAAAGATCGCATTTTTCTTTTTATTTTTTATTTATTTTTTAGGAACAGCACGGGGGTATTGCATCCCACCTCCTCCTCCTTCCATCTAGTTGTTCCCTCTTCCCAGCATTGTTTACATTTTATTAAATGTGGCTTAGGCACAACTCCTTAATATTGAGGCAAAACAAACGTGTGGATCCAGCCGTGAGCTACATGGCGTGCTTAGGCGCAGAAAGGACGAGTAGACAGGAAAAAGTGAAAGATGGCAAAAGGAGATAGAAAAAGACCTTTTGTATGATAACAAACGAGGCCTAAGCAGGGAAGTAAATGAAATGAAGTAAAAACAAGAAATGGAGTCTGTGGATCGTGACAGCGGGCAGAATAATGTGAGTGACGCTGCAGAAAACTGATTTAGCTGAAGGAACCACATGGGTAGAGATGGGAGGCAAAACATAAAGGATGGTGAAGAGGAGTGAGGACAGATATTTTTAACAGATAAAAACAAAGGGGAGGGAAAGAGGGAGAGAAAAAACAAACAAAAAAAAGAAGCAAAGTAGTGCATATTATTCAACCACCCACCCACTCTGCCCTCCCCCTCACCCACATGCCCCTTGCAGGCCCTGAGCTGCCGGTTGTGCTTTGTCCTGATAAGAACCAGTGGCAGTCTCACAAATACATGCTAAAGCAGCGAAGACAAACACGCACGTATATCCATGCACACACCGTGGCGCCTCAAGCAGCCTTGGCATACAATCTGCGGGTTCTCCTTCTCTGAAAAGTGCGTGTGCATGCGTGTGCATGTACCTGTGCGTGTACGTGTGCGTGTGTGTGTGGGGGTGGGTGTAGGTGTGCGTGCGTGTTCTGCTCAGTGTCTGAGCTCCAGCCAGGCTAAACGCAGTGTGCCAGAATGTCACGGTCTGGGGCCTTCACACCTCCATCACAAATAACACTGTCCGCCATTGAGAAGCAAATACGGTGCGGCGGGGAGGGAGAAAGAAAGAAGAGTAAGCGTGCGTTTCCGTGACTGTTCAAGAATGCTTGGGTGAGATAGTGCTGTGTGCCGTTACGCTTTATTCAGAGCCCTGCCTATACGGAGCCTCCCCCTGGTTAATGTAGTGTCTTGGGACAGTGTGTCACACAATAAGATTACATCGGAGTAATTGGCAAAAGACAGAGAGCGTGTGCGAGCGTGTCTGGAGCCTGAACGACTGTAGTGATTATGTTATCTTCACTAAGAGTCTGCACTGTATGAATTGCTTAATGTGTTAAATGTTTTAAAAATCCACCCTCCTTTACAAAAAAACTTCCACTTAGTTCAATCACAAAAAAAGGACTTAAAATGTAAACTGTAGTATATATTATATTTACATCCAGGGAGGGCAGGGTCTTTGCTGGGGCTCTAAACAACTTGTGCAAAGCAAAGGGCAGCCTGGGTCTGGGAACGGGCATTGGCTTACGCTGGCTCTTCATGCAAAGATGGCAGAGAGGGCAGACTCAACCGCAAAACCAAAAAAAGAAGAGGAAGAGGAAGTGGGTGGAGGAGAGTGAAGGGACAAGAGTGACATCATTTAGTCCGCGGTGTATCCGCATAGAGGAGACAAAAGGAGGACAAGGAGCGTCAAGTGTTGAATTTAAAAAAAAGGGTGGAAAATGCATCACTGGAGCCACACATTCCATGTCGCGCAGATGTGGAGCACGCACCAAAAATAAATGTCGAGGAGGACAATGACAGAGGAGTCACAGGGACATACACTACAGTGTAAGCCAGCATGATGACTCTAATGGCGCCATCCTCGATGGAAATGGCAGCTTAAAGCATAAACGCAAACCACATAACCACATTTGGAAGAAACACGAGGAGCTTAATACGTATGTAATCGGCATCAGTGACGAGTCGTCACTCTTCCGTTTTTTTCTAAATATTGATTATAAAACCAAACAAACAATATTTTTAAGAATGGGAAATGAGTAAAAGCAACAGCCACAAAGTGCGTGTGTGTGTGTGTGTGTGTGTGTGTGTGTGTGTGTGTGTGGG
>JAFBJU010000325.1:537449-619895 GCA_016785305.1 Colistium nudipinnis | reverse complement strand
TGTGTGTGTGTGTGTGTGTGTGTGTGTGTGTGTGTGTGTGTGTGTGTGTGTGTGTGTGTGTGAGTGCGTGCTCGTGTGCGTGTGTGACAGTGCAGATGATGGATTCTCTAGTGGACCATGTGGTTGGTGGTTTCTTGGGCAGGCGAGGTGACAGGAGAGGGCTCGCTCGCTCTCTCTCTCTCTCTCTCCCTCCCTCTCTTGCTCTCTCTGTGTGTGCACATGCCAGTGGCTGCCCCCTCTTTCTCCGAGCTGCCAATCTCCTTCTTCCACTCTTAATCTCATAATTTCCTCTTTTTTGCCTCTTTGTTATGCTGTCTATCTCCGTTCCAGCCCATCCCGTTTTGAACTAAGACTCAACTTCAAAACCAACTGCAACAAAAGTGTTCTTTCCACAAAAGACAAATTATAATCTCAGTCATCGGAATGCCTCGTATACAGTAATTTGTCAGCATTGTTAGGAGGTGTAGACTTTACATATAAATGCGGCACCTCGTGGGGTCCCTTCACGTTTCGTGCCGCTTGCAAATATTGGAATGCAATTTATACGTTTGCTTGCGCTCTGCATCCTGCTTTCCTCTATTTTTCCTTTCCTCACTGCAGGTTTTTCCTGTTAATCCATCCGCTGCCCCTCTGGCCTCTCCCGGCTCAGAGTGTGCTAGCCAGCGCTCTCCCCATGTCTTGCAGACGGGCGCACTAATCCGCCAACGTTAGCTCCGCGAGGCGTGAAAGCTGGGCCCTCGTGCTGTTTAGCACGGGCTGTGTTCATCATGGTAAGGGTTTGGGGTTCTGCACAGCTCAGGTTGAGAGGAGAGATAAAGAGGAACATAATTGGATCAAGATTGACCAATTATTAAAGGCCTGCGATTTAGGTTTAATCTGCATTGGGGGAAAGAGGCCGAGCCACGACCACAAACATAGGAAGATAAGGTGAATGTATGTGCATGTATGTGCGTGAGGTGTCAATCACATAGGGCGCCGCATAACTGTCGGTCACATAGGAATACAGAGAATGTACATCGCTAAGTCCATTGAGGGGATATGTGTTTGAACAATGATATATACGTAGGATTGTGATTGGAGTGTAAGGTAGAGAGAAAAGAAAAAAATAAAAAATAAGTCATGTTTCCATCTCTAATATTCCTGCAGACACTCCAGCAGTTGTCAAACACTTGCTATGCCTCGTATGACGCTCCCACTGTAGCCGCCGCTCGGAACAATTGGTATTAGCTTTCATGCTAATGCAGCATTTCGCCGTGTAAGAACAAGGCGGTATTTCCATAGACAGCCATTCATCCCGGCCTCCTTATGGCCTTATGGGCCGCGACAGAATTATTGCTGCACAGTACACAAGCTGTTGTCATTGGGCCAAAAGCCACGGTTACACATACGCAAAGCAGACACACAAAGCCGCCGGCGGACGGAGGGTAGAGGTGTGTGCAGCGGTAACCCTTTTCCGCGCTGCTTTTGCTATAATTTCGGGTAAAAATTAGATTGCTAGATTAACTACAACGCAAACAATTACATTCAGCGAAGCAGAAAAAAATGCAAAACTTGCTGTCAAAATGACAGAATTAGGCGCAAATCTTCGGCATCAATCTTACCTCGGAGACGTTGACGCGTCCCTCCTGGAAGGAGCAGTCGTTGGCGTTCTGGGTGCACATGTGACGATACTTGCACCAGTGGCATGGGAAAGAGCCATTGACGCAGGAAAGGCAGCTGAAACCGAGAGAAATGCAATGAGATGGTTAGATGTGAATGCGTGATATGTTAAACACTGTTATTTGGGGGGGTAAGGGTAAACGATAACATAAAATGTAAATATGTATGCTGAATCCACCATAGTCTATATTTTGAAATTTCTTTGTGTATGATTTACTCTTTTTTTCCTCCAGACTTTTATCATTTTTAACAATAAAGTTTCTTTTCACAATCCTAGGGGTTAAATCTGGACGTTTTCCCATCCTGTCTGGCGGCCTCTTCACCTTTTATCCCTTCATCTTTCATCCTATATTTTAACCGCATTAACCTCTTTCTTCCTCTCGTTTGCCTCTTTCCTCACTCCTATTAAATGTCTATCCCATGCTGTTTCTACATGTCCAATGATCCCCCTCACAATCGCACCACTCTCAGCATATATTTCCCCTCTTTTCCTCTCCCTTTACCTCTCCCTGTATTCCCCTGAGCCTTTCTTTCTGTCCCTCCGTCTCCAACTCTCTCGCTCTGTCCATCCCTTTCATTTGCTACCGTCTCATTTTAAAAAGCTCTCCCCCTGTTCTTTGTCTAAAGCTCTCTTTCATCCGTTTGGCTACGGGCGCTTTACCATTTTAAATTCACCTGCCTCGGCTGAGGCGAGGTGCAGATAGACAGACTGAAAGGAAAAAGATGGGGGAGAGGGGAGATGGAAAGAGAGAGAGAGAGAGAGAGAGAGAGAGAGAGAGAGAGAGAGAGAGAGAGAGAGAGAGAGAGAGAGAGAGAGAGAGATCAAAAGCAGGTGGATCTCCCCAAGAGAGGTGGAGACGCCAGGTATCGTGGGAGACTGAGAAGGGAAAAATAGGGAGGAGGCGGGGTGTAGCTTGCGGGGCTCAGCATGGGTGTCTCATGGGAGAGGGAGGAAACATTAGGTTGGAAGTTGAGGAGTGTGTGTGTGTGTGTGTGTGTGTGTGTGTGTGTGTGTGTGTGTGTGTGTGTGTGTGTGTGTGTGTGTGTGTGTGTGTGTGTGTGTGTGTGCGACATCCAAAGGGGACCCATGGAGGACAGGTTCAAGCGCATAGTTTATCAACGCAGTTTCATGTTATTGGTGCTCTCTCTGGCCTCAAGAGACGCTGCCGTCTGTGCAGCGCTATCTAATGTAGCCATTACGCTTTTACTAATAAAACATTTTTTTCTTTATTACATAGCTTGCTAAAGCCTTTTGTCTTGAAGATTGAGTTGAATAAGAGAATTTTCTTCTCTGTGACTCATTTAGCTCCTATGGTTCGGGTGAGCATATGGTTTGCTGGAAATGCAATAAAGCACTTCATTTATTACAGTGGAGGTAAGCAAGTCTGGATAACATAACAATAAAAGAGCGGATAGAGACGCTCACCGCGCAGGCTCATTTATATTCAACCACGTCGGCCAGGTTAGAATTCGCACATCTGTCTGAACTGCAATGAGCGCACTGCCGACAAGCTCTCCAGTGCGTTTTAACCCTGTGTAAAGCGACAGCTACCGTTGCCCTCACCCGCACAAAAAATGAGGGCTTTAACTCTTGAGCTCAGACATGGAGCCCATACATGAATCCATCAAACCCTGACGTGGATTCATTTGGATCAATTAGGGACGCTCATTTGGTAGGTGCGCACTTTAAGCGATCGTTTCCAGCCCAGACCCCTCCTTCTGAGCGAGATCAGAAGCTGGAGCTAAATTCAATCCCACTGCCGCTTTAATTGACCAATTTAGCATTGTGCTGAGAGAAGCTGTCCATTTAAAATGAAAGATGTGTGGCTGAGGAAATAACAGGCCTCCCTAATACCACGCAAGAGCAAGTAGGAAAATTTGTCAAAGTTGCCAACGAATGGAGGCAAAGCGATTGGGCTGCGCTGCGAGAGGCTAGCATACGGCCTCCAAGAGCAGAAATGGGGGTTAAAGCTCCCGTTTTGTCCCAAGTGTGTGTAGTGAAAAACAAAAGAAGAAACATTGATGACGAACAAAAGAGCAGATATGAGCGTTGCGAGAGTTGCGTTAACACGAGGCAAGGTAGCAGGGCTCGTTGAGCATGGGTTTTGTTCGCTCGGCAACAATCAGACGACTTTCATCGTCAAAGAGTCTTTCTTTGTTGGGGGCCACCAATGGATCTGGGCTCATCAAAATACAGTACAACACCCACTTAGCACAGTGGGTAACCAGAAGCAAGCGTACAATCTATAGTTAGTAGCTCACACCCAAACACCCGTCAGCACACATATGTCACTAGATCATTTCCATCGTACTTTTATCTTTTATTCATGTCAAATCAAGCTCGTTAGTGTACCAGTGACGTTGAAATAACGAGCAAAGTATCAGCAGGTAACCGCTGCCAACTTTTATGATTATGTCCTTTGAAATAATAGAGGGTGCCATTACGTCGGCCACCCAAGGCCAACGGTAGGCCCTGTCTGACAACCCCCTACTGCTTTCCCTTTGGTTCCTTGAAGAAACCAGGGCCCCTTGTCAGGAACTTGCCTTCAGAACCTCTATATTAGCCTGGGCAAAAACCCTTTTAAGGGAAAAAATAAAAATAACCCTGGGCCCCTTTGGGACGTCTGATAATTTGTCTCTCTGTCCGGGGAGGGGGCTGCTTTCTTTGGACCCCCAGCATCTCCCTATGGCTCCTTCCTGTCACTTTCCATCACCCATAGCCACTCACAGGCTTTGAGCTGCTATAGACACGCTTCCCGTATGGCCACACTCATAATGCTAATTTAATACGTTCATATTCAAATGCTAATCGGGCTACGCTAACTGCGGAGCTGCCGTTTTCACACAATAGGCTGTGATTTCCTTTTTTTTTCCTCAAACTATATGGAGTGCTAAATACAATTCTCTCTCCTAGCGAGGTGCATTTGACACTCCCGCACTTGGCAAATGTGAGTTATAATACGAGTTATTTACTGGCTACTATTCACTTCAAAGGAGTGGAGGTGAATAATTTAATGGGCCTCTAGAGGATCTATCCTATCATTACTGGATCCCTTAAAAATCTAGGAGGGGTTGAAAACACCTAGGGGCCAATATCGCTGCACATGATTTTTATTCAGGCATTTCTGAGTGTTTAGTTTATTGAAAAATATCACAATATGAAAGGGCCTAACACAGGGCCATAATGTTTTCACCTACACTAATTTCCTCCTTTTTTTCCTCGGATGCATACATTTTTACCTTTACAAGTGCACTTCCCCCTTCTGTCATTTAATGTGTTGTTTTTCTCCTAGTTACAAAATAAGCCCCTATTAAAACAAAACAAATGACCGGGTCACGGCCCGAGCCACATTCAATATAGGAAAAAAGGTGCTCCATATGGACATACAGTATGTAGACCTATAATGCCAAATCTATTTAAAATAAATAGAATGGTGTGGACTGAGAAGCGACATATGGAAGCCAAGGAGCCATCGTGGCTGTAAGTGATTTTCTATTGAAATCTCAGCCACCCCTTTAAATGAAACAGCGGGGATTTTAATTTGATTAACGCCACTATGCAAATGTATGCCATTTTTGAAAAGGCAAGGACCACGATGTAATCAGTTGAGCAAATGAGCAGGAGGGGTGTGAGTTGTGTGGATGTGTGAGAGTCAACTCTTTAGAAACATGATAGGGAAATTCCAGTTGACAGCACATTTGTTTCCTTCTAATTTCAATGATCTGTATAACACATTGAAAAAATGTGAAAAGAAAAAGCACGACGCTTAAGAGATGGATGCCCAGCTAATCAATATTGCGTCTGCAACCTATTCCTGTATGATGCGATAACATCGGCATCCTTCACCATGTAAAGGCTGCACCATTTTAAGTCTCAGGCCATCAGAGGAAAACTTGGTTCCGTTCGGAATGACCCAGCATTCTGGAAACCCGGCTTTGCATGTGGTCATGTGGGCCCTGATGTCATTACGCCAATGACATTACCAGTCTGATCTCATCAGACGCCACACACTGACGCCCGGGGGGCACAGCCACTGCGCGGGCCGTAGCACCAGCTCCAAATGGGATTCTTATCTCAGCATCTCCCTTTGCCATCAGTCGCTGCCGAAGATGCAAAGTGCCATATCTGTAACTTCATTAAACGTGTCCATTACATCACTCGGAGGCTGCATTAGATCTGCTCGGGAAGCGGATTTAATCAGCGCTCATTGCGGTAATATCTTCAACTGTCTTGTCTGCGTCACATCTCGTACATTTCTTGGCCTTGGTCTGTGAGATCATTGCGAAATTAATATCTTTAACGCGAGGCCATATTTTAATACATACATACGAGGAAATGTGAAGCTTTTTTTACCGAGTGTTTACTGTTTATCATGAAGCAATTTGTACCCCCAGGATCTTACATAACATGCACCCAAGACAGTAAAAGGCACTGTGAGTTAAAGTAAACAACGTGGCGTCCTTATGGGAGATGAATTAACCGTGAGGTGACATTGTAAACCACCACACCCTTAACCAGCTGAGCTAATCATCGTTGTTGTGCCAGGGGATTTGTGTATGAGGACAGGGGCACAGGGGGAGTCGGGTTAAAGGTCACAGTAACGGATTAGGTGTCCGAGACATTCAAGGCTTCAATGAAATGTAAGTGACAGAGCACAGAGAGGTGTGGCTGCGCATGTCTGTGTGTGTGCGGCAAGTGTGTTTGTGGGCAATCCTCGAAGGAGGCTCATCTAACATCCAGGGGGAAGCCATGATGGAGCCCCGCAGTACTCCAGGGGCCTCTGAGCCATCTGCTGCTCCGAGGCTAATACCCCAGCAGACGTTTCAGGCTACCTCCGGATCAGGCAAGGATGGACGGGAGGGTGGGGTATCGCATGGGGCGGTGTGTAGGAGTTGGAGGATCCTTTTACCCCGGCAGGGTGCACCAGGCTCATGGTGGTGGGACTGACTTAGGGGTCTGGCTGGATGGGGCGTGGAGGTTTTCAGCAGAAGGTGGATTAGGAGAGGCAGTGAACTGAAATTGGGCAGCGAGCTGAGAGTATCTGGTGTGTGAAGGAGACTTGATTCAACACATTACAGTATTAACACTGTTGTGTACCAGACCGAGTATTTAAGTGCTTTAAAAAAATATATATATATATTTTATTAAGTGAGAAGGAGTCATAAAGTAAAGTATAATGTGGGATTTGGAGGTATTAATGAAGACCATTCCGCGATTAATTAGACACAAAAGTATAATTAGTGTGTGTTGTGGGTTAGGATAATAAGACTAGAATTACCATCTCGTATCTCAATCGTTTTTCATATTCAGCATGTTCGATTTTTTTCACTCCCAACGGTAACACGAGCCTCCCGTGGAGGGTGGAGGGGATGAGCTTGTGTGTGCGTGCGTGCGTGCGTGCTCGTGTCTAACTGAATCTGTTGTGGACAGCAACGTGAGACGGCACATGGGGACACCGTTAGAGATCCATGAGGAAAGGACCAGGAACCACGGTGAATGAAGAGACTCAGGTCACTGAATATATATTGCATCTTCAGCCCTTTGCTTCCACTCGTGCACAGTCTCAGTTTTACTTTGTTCTAAACCTGTGTTTTTTAATGTTTGTGTACTTTTTACCTCTGTTGCTGCAACACTGCAAATTGCCCCACTGTGGGACAATAAAGGATGATCTCATCTCATCTCATCTTGTCTTAAAAGAAGAAAGGTGTAATTGTTGTAACTTACGACTGGTGGACGCTGCAGTTGTAGAAGACAAAGTCCACGCTGGCAAACTTCTTGCCGGTCTCCTTAGATTTCAGATAGAGCTTCACCACCCGCTTGTCACCTGCAACAAACAGAAACAGGAAAACATATTTATAGTCAGGGGGAGTCGGGTTAAAGGTGACAGTAACGGATTAAGTGTCCGAAAATCGAGAAAAAAAAATTGGTTCATAAACGAAGGAAACAATTTGGCAACAACTCCATTTAATAGAGCAAATGTGACAAACCGGGTGTATAACAAAACGATTTATTCATTGACACGTTGTCACACTTCAAATTTGAACTCCCTCTCTGTGTCCTCGAAAGATAACACGCACACACCAAGAAACATTGTAGCTTGGCAACACACCACTCATGTCACACCCACAGTGGGGTGGCGATAAAAATAGCGGCACCAATCAGTGTTTGGATGCCTGAGCTGATGAGAAGTCATAATGGGGAACATTGGCCTCAGACGAAGAACTACGGAGAAGTGTCTTTGAGGAAAGTTAGAATGCACTATCTGACATATTTTCACTGCTTTGAATATCAATACCAAACAAGTTTTTATCATCTTCGTGCCGTGATGGAGTTGGACATGAAAGGGAACGAGAGAAAAAAAAGCAGATATTTTTAACTATAACGATAAACCACACGGAAGCCGCGGCTTTGAGAAGAAGTTAGAATCATAACCAGTGTCGTTTAGACGGGGGGAGGAAAAATAAAATAAAAATAAAACTGACAACGGTGCATAATGCATGATAATGGCATTTCAAAAAACAGTTGTGTTTTCAGTAGATAAATAAAGACTGGTTGGCGCTTTGAAAGGGGAAGTGGGAGCGTTATTGATGGTGACACGGTGTGCTGAATATAGACGCACGCAAATCTACTGGTGACAGTAAAAATGCAGTTCTGGTCAATGATGGACCTCTCCAGTTCTAATGCAAAGACCCTGTAGGAGGAGACGCATCAGCCCATATCGAGATGGAGGGGAAAAGGCAACGTTAAATAAGAGAAGGGGAAAAAAAAAACGTTATGCGAAAATGAGACGAGTGTCAAGTGGAATAAGAAGGGTATAAATAGCGTTCATTACTAAATTCCTCAAATATGCAACACATCAACACTCCCCACACATCCCCGCCCTGCCATCCCACTGCCAGCACCCCCTGACTTCATCATATTTCAGCCCTCCCCGTTCCGACCTTTGTTCCTGGTGATTGGAATGATGTCCCGGACGGAGGGGGAGAGGCAGAAGATGTGTCCACCCTGGATCCGTCCCTCCGTCTCCACGTAGTCCTCGAAGGAGCAGTTGACCCCCGCTGACAGATCGGGTACATTACGAGCCTGGAGGACCAGCTAGTGAGACAGACAAAGCAAGATCAATGGAAGGACACGGTGTACATGGATTGTTATAAGATATGACATGCGGGTTAATGGGTGTTTGGGGGGTACGGGGTGCGACAGTAGGAGGAATCAAAGCGGGTGTGCGTCAGTCACCGCGGCAGCCATTACATCAAGGTTAATGTGCGTGTGTTAATGTGCAGGAGAGGAAAGTGAGGCAGACCGCAATCCTTCAAACCTATGAGGCTGCGCTGAGCAGCGGCTGACAGACCGAGAGCTCCCATGCACACAACATCGCTGAGAGATCCTCGGGAAATAAATGGCAAGACGCGGTACCACGCTATCTAGGTCCACTCCGTGCGGTTTTAAACATTGGCAATGTGGTAGAAATAGGAATTGTACATTGGCTTTTAATTGCTACCATAAAACTTGAAATTCATAGTCTTGCCCTATGGTGGCCTTTTTGGATCGTGCAGTTTCCCAAATAGATCAATAAGCACAGGCTATGAACACTTTAAGAAGAGGGTCGTCGGGGGGTTGTGGCGGAGAGAAGGCGTACCTGGACTTCGGACATGGTGACCGAGATGTTCCTCGGCTGAACGGTGAGCTCCACACACTGCCTCTGGTCAGAGGCAAACCTCTGCGGCTCTCCGGCGCGCTCACAGCGGTCCTTGCGCGAGCAACTAAGGGAGAAATGGGGGGAAAATGAACAAAAAATAGGCGAGAAGGAAGGGGGGGAAGGGAAGTGGGGTGGGAGAAAGGTAAGAAAATAACAGACGAGCGGGACGAGGGGTGAATGGAGAAGAGAAAAGAGAGAGAGAGAGAGGATATGAGGAACAGTTAAGCTAATATGACAATCGTATTAAGATGACAAACATCCACGGCCGTCCCGTCACACAAATGGGAGCAATAATGCACG
This sequence comes from Colistium nudipinnis, assembly GCA_016785305.1. Lineage (NCBI taxonomy): Eukaryota > Metazoa > Chordata > Actinopteri > Pleuronectiformes > Rhombosoleidae > Colistium > Colistium nudipinnis. Next base: position 610,236 of record JAFBJU010000325.1, on the reverse strand, counting down.
ACGACTAGGCTAATGGCGTCCCCCAGCCATTACACTGGGCCTTTACGTCATTACCTTATTGGCCCTGGCCTCGGTGTGAGAACCACGGAGCTGAATACGAACCAACCTATGTGCTTGAGGCTCCACCCCCAGTTGAGACTTCTCAGGAGATATACCGAAAATCATTAAAGTTTCCCCCCGAACTGTTAAAAAAAAACACACACACACACACACACGATCCCCAACAGCCGTATATCAGTGAGCTCAGCGATTTCCTCGCCGCTTGTAACGAGCCCAGTGATCAGCGCACAGACCTGCATCGTAGCCCGTTTTACTATTAGCTATTTATAATGCATTAGCTATCACTTCACCCCTGCACTCACAACAACTGGTCCCAGTGGTGACAGGAAAGTGCTGATGCGGCACTCTGCGAGATCTAAACAATAAGAGGGAGGCGGGGAAAAAAAAGAACTAACTGCCTCCTCCACACAGCCTCCCTCCATCCCCGTGTTTAGTTAGCCTTCACTAACGCTCAGCAAACAAAAAAATAAAAAATAAAATAAATAGCTGTCGCCAACCACTCCCTCGAGAGTCACGTGTGTGTGTGTGTGTGTGTGTGTGTGTGTGTGTGTGTGTGTGTGTGCGGTGTGTGTGTGTGTGTGTGGGACGAGAGCTGTGCAGAAGAGGTAGGTACACGTTTTCTCATTATGAACCTCATTCTTCTGCTTCTCTGGTGTGTGACTGAGTGAATGTATGTGAATGAAGTGTGTTAATTTGCCAATAAAACGTCCAATGCGTGTGTGCGTGCGCGCGCGTGCGTGCGTGCATGTCGGTGAGTGTGCGTGCGTGTTTGTATTCCCCCTTCAATTCCACTGCTGATTGAACCCACCATGCCTCTTAATAAGCTGTGGCTAAAAACACCGGAGGGCTGAAATGAGGCTTATAAATAATTTGCCAGTTAATACTACTCGCCCGTTTTGTCTGCGAGGGACGCAGCCAGACTTGCCGTCAGTGTCAGTAGGAAATGAGCGAGCTCCATGCACGACTCGAGGTCAAAATGTGCCCAAACGCAGGGTTATCTCTGGTTCAACTCCATCAGGATTGTGTGTCTGATATAAAATATGTGCATGCACGTGTGCGTCTGCTGAAATAGAGAACCCATGCGGCGTGTGTGCTTGGGAGTGTGTGTGCGTGTGCCTTGAGGACAGCCAGGTTGGCGGTACGTTTTGTAGATTTAATTAATGCAGAGCGCGATGGCATTATGCCAAATGCTTGAGGTGCTCCGAATGTGGTTTAACATCCCGTCACCTTTCAATAACACGTAACTGTTTTCACACTCCATTGTATGCGCACGCACACACACACACACACACAGAACCTGATTCTTCTGATACACATGTCTGGCATTGGACAGGGATCCTTAAAAAAAAACAGAAGACACGATACAAAAACCAAACACCAACACACAATAACAGGTTAAACACCACCAGGATAAATGGGGAGTGTGAGGGATGCAGACGGCCAAATTGTGTTGTTCTTAATGTGCCATTAACAGGTTTGGCTGGTCTACACAGTGGCAAGGGACAAATGTATCACTTTACTCGCAGGGAGCTTTTGCATTGCTTGAATCACATGTTTGTGGTTAATTCAAATCCATTAGAGTCATTTTACTCAAGTCAATACAGGAAATTGAAAACAATATCAGAGATCACATTTAAAGTTGCAACTGGCAGCAAGTTTTGCCGTATTACTTATCGTTATCAAATGTCTGTTCTCAACATCAGCCCATCTGATCACTGAAAATAATCAATTACTGATGCTCTGATTTAATAGGAAAATAACCTGGGAACAATTGTTGGAAGAGCCAAATGGATTTTTTTCTATTTTAAGGTGGATTGTGCCTTTTGAGCAGGGATGGGTCTGCCGAGATTAACGTGCAACTATTCAAGAATAAAGCTTTCACTCCGGCATGATCAGACCGCAGACACACACCGCAGCACTCCTTTCACGATCATCAGATGATGCAAGGGGCTACATGGCGAGCGTGCCAGTGTTAACCGCGTTAATGTGTGCATGAGTGTGTGTGACGGGCACTTACACGTTGTGGAGGACACACCATCCACAGTGAGGGTCTCTGGAGCCCAAACACTCCCCACAAGTGGCGTACTGCTCGCAGCTCTCCACCGGAACTCTCACCACCTAGAAACAGAGAGGCGATGGAGACATGATTAGTTGGAATGGACATTCAGCTGGACAGAGAAAATCATTCAACAGCTTATCACACAGATTCCATTTCAAAATGTACTCTGGAAAAACAGTCACAGAGTGTGTGTGTGTGTGTGTGCGTGTGCGTGTGCGTGTGCGTGTGCGTTCTGGTATGCAATTCTGGTCCAACAGTGTGTGACAGCCTCCAGTGAAGCGTGTACAGGAGAGACCTTGCAATGCATGCTGGGAGACCTGACAGGTGGCCGTGGAAACAGTGCTGTGACTGACAGGTGACCTCAAACCCCAATGGGAGGTAGACGAACAGAAGGACAGACCCCGGTGTGTGTGTGTGGGTGTGTGTGTGTGTGTGTGTGTGTGTGTGTGTGTGTGTGTGTGCGCCTTTATAAGATTGTACAGAGTTTTTCAGGGACATGTTGCCAGTCCTCTCAGCTTTAAGGATGTAACAATCAACGAAAACAGAGAATGACAAAAATGTGTGTGCGTGTGTGTGTGTGTGTGTGTGTGTATATGAGCTTGAACTATGAGCTTGGTGAAAGGGTACAGATGTCGCCTGAGAACGGAGAGTTCAACGTAGTCCTACACTCTAGTTTAAGATGATGACAGATGGATCACAACATGGTCCCCGTGGACTCTGAAAGGGTGTGTTTATTTCAAGATCTTCAAAAGGGTGTGTAAGTGTGCGACAGACAGATTGCTAGCATATGCACAAAATGCTGGTGTGCAACAAAGTAACCGCATGTGTGCACGCACATGTGCCGTAAGTGTCTGCGCCACAGTCGCCCCTTCTTCGCCAACCCGGCCCCAAGTTGATGGGTCTCCTGATCCCCATTTAATGTGTGTGTGTGTGTGTGTGTGTGTCTGTGTGCGTGCGTGCGTGCGTGCGTGCGGGTAAACCAAACGCAGACATTTAACCATGGGAGAACTCTGGCCCTTTGTTATGCGAGGCCTAAAGTGTTGCCAGACAGGGGATGTGTGTGTGTGTGTGTGTGTGTGTGTGTGTGGAGGTGTAGGGGGGGGGGGGGGGGGGGGGGGGGGGGGGGGGGGGGGGGGGGGGGGGGGGGGGGGGGGTGCAAAAGAGGGATTTGTATGGAGGGAAAAAGGAGAAAGAAAAAGCACATGGCAGAAAGAGCCGAGGCCCAAGGTCAGTGATGAGCTCGACAAGGGAAAGAGGGACTCAACATATGAAAATATTAAAGTGGGTCTGGGAATCCTCGGTGAGCCGTAAGTACAACACAGATATGAGATGGATATGACAGGATGGAACTCATCTATGCTCTGAAAATGTCTCGTATCGGACCGGCTTCAGGACTCTTTGACGGAGCAGCCAGACAGACAAATGTGCCACTAATCCACCTTTTTTTTTCTCCTCTCTCTTCTCCTTGTGTTCCTGTTTTTTTTTCCCCCCCATAACTCCCTGTGTACGTTCGCCTGCCTTAAAATCTTCTTGTGGAGGGTAACACCTCCCACAGAACCGCCTACATTCATTCTACTAGACGCAAACGGGTAACGGCGAAGATCAGACGGGGAAGAGAGGGTGGTGGTCATCTACTGGAAGTAATGCCGGATGGATGGATGGATGGATAAATAGAGTAAAATGGAGGTGTAATGGAAGACACACACGGGGAGAATTAGCCAGGACATTTGGGCTGAGTAGATAGGATGTGGTGGCAGGCGAGGGCTATGTGTCATTGTCAGGACGTGCGCGAGGCCAGTTCTCACCTGAAAGAAGGATGGAGCGAGGGACTGGTGTCTCTCAGCGAATAAAAGGCTGACAGGGAAGGAAAAAGGGAGTACGAACGAATGAGCGGACAATGGATAGACGGGTGAGGGAAAGTGTGGATGTATTTCACACAGTTTATGATCTCACACACCAAAAAAAAAAAAAAAAAAAAGGAGAAATTGGAAAGAAGAAGCGAGAACGGTCCGTTCCTCATATTATCGAGGATGCCAAACAGGTCCCCCCCCCCCCTCTTTCCCTTTCCCCCATAAATCATTGAGACTGTGATTAAGGACAACGGTCCACATAAATCATAGTAACACTATGGGCCTGTGGTGAGCTAGCATAACCTTATCACTGCCCTGTGCAATGAATATGATAGAGACGGCCAATTGTTCACAATTGTCCCCCGACTAGTAGTAGTGGAGAAAACCACGGGCTCTTTTGAGTGGGAGTGTCACGGAGCGGCTGATGTGGTGACGGTGGTTTTGTGGGAGGGGTGGGGTGGGGGGGCAATGATGGTTGTTTTCTCCCGATGGGACTATAAAATGCTTTACTGGACTTCACTTGTGTAACCACATGTAGATCCCAAAAAATGGAGTGTATGCTTGCGTCGGGGAACCCCCCCCACCACACACACACACACACACACAGCCCCCCTCTCAGTCTACTCTCGACGGCTCTTTTAATGAAAGCCAATTTCCCGACAGCGCGCCACATTACTCCTTTAAATGACCTTATAAACCAGGCCCGACATCTCCTCTCTCCGTCTCATTATTTACAATAGCATCCGCCGCTGTAACTCAATTCTCCTCTCCCGCGCTCTCTCTCTCTCTCTCTCTCTCTCTCTCTCCCTCTCTCTCCCTCTGCTGTCAGTCCTCCGGCCCGACCGTGGCGCAATGGCATGACATCTCCTTTTTGCTGTAAAGTTTCCACCTTTCCTCTCCGATCTCATTTTACAGGGAGCCATCACCTGCCTTTTAACGTCCAACTAACAGGCTTTGCAACGGTCACCCCCCCCCACGCCCCCCCCCCCCCCCCCCCCCCCCCCCCCCCAAAAAAAAAAAAACCCCACAGGACCTGTAAATCTTTCAGCACGGCTTTCATTGGTTGTTAAATCTCAAGACATAAAAGGATTGGCCTTGTTGCCGCTTTTTCCTTTTTTTTAACCCTCTAACACGGGCCGAGTCTACGGGGGAGAAAGAGAACGGGGCGTATCAGAGAGGTTATACTTTCTGGGAGCCAAGAGAAGGAAATCACTGTTTATTTTCAGTTATTTATAGAAACTGCTTGAAAATCACAAGTTAATAATGTCCACGCCTCCCTGAACAACTGCAACGGATTCTCTTCTGCTCATCAACGAACTTCATGTGACTCAAATAGGAAAAAGCCAGAGAAAGTGAAACGTTTTTCGGCATCGACGTGTACAATTCCACGAAAGGAGTCCATGTGAAAATACAGCTTTTCATAAATGTACTTGGTAAAAAAAAAAAAGAAGAAAGAAACGAAAAATACTTGTAATTCTTTCAAACTTGTGGTCTTACTTTTTTTAATCTTAACTACCTGTGGTAAAGAGGAAATATATGTGGAGAACAAGTCCAATAAAATGCAAAAAAAACAACTCACCACACTTTATTTTCTGTATAATCGCAGCAAAAGTTTAGTGGCAAGCAGTAAAACTGGTATTCTGATTCCTGTGTCAACGAGTACACACTGTGTGCCCGCCAATGTGGTGCGCCTACGCTGCAGCGGCACAAAGTGCGCGTGTGTTGCATCACAATAGCTCCCTGGAAAAACAATATATAATGAGGAGATCTGTTTCGCAAGGGATGCGCGTAACGCTCCCAAGCAGACCAGTAAGGAGGATGGAAAATGTCAAAAAGCTATGTGTCCACAGTGCCCAATAGATGTCCGCGTGCACGACCGCAACGGAGTACAATCTGGGCCTTAATGGGAGGAGAGGTTATCATCCGTGATCATCCTTCAATCGCCATCTTCTCGGTAAACTGCCACTAACCCATGCCTGCACAAATCGAATAACATCCAATTATCTTCCATCTTCCTGTGGTTTAATGTGTTTTTGTGGGAAAAATGTACACGCAGTTGGGGGAAAAAAAAAACATCAATCAATATCCACTCATGTGGGGACTGAATCTAGATTTAAAGATAGGTACAACTTAGTGAGAAACTGTGGTTGGCCTTACTGACGGTTCTCACCGACACTATAGTGGCGCTCTCAACAGGTTGTGCATGTAAGAGACATTGGTCCTACAGGGGTGGAATACTAGCTCAGAGGGGGACGGGGGGGGGGGGCACGGGGGGGCTGTATCAAAGGCTAGGGTTAGCATGTGTGCATTGAGCGGATTGTAAGGGACTTAAGGCATCAATGGGTCGGGCTGGTCGCTCGATGTGTTGACTGACCGGAGATTAGACGGAAAGCAAACACCACTCGCAGAGTTGGCGACTGAATGGTAAGAATAGGTGCTGAAGAAAGATGAGGAGAGAGGGGGAAGGTGGGTAGAGGTTGTGTTGAGGGAGGGGGGGGTGGGAATTGAAAGAAAAAAAAAAAGCCATCGCATCACTGTCTGAAAAATCCTCCGCCGTCACATTCTGGCTTCTGAGTGATGTCCAAATACGCTGCGGAGATGTTTGCGGACACGTCTGGTCGTGGTGGTCAACTCAACTTGTTTGCCGCAGACCTCCTTCAGTGAATGAGGTCTTGGTGCGTGTCACGGCGGAGGAAAATAATACCCACGGTGACAGGCGTAATCTCTTGTTTTCTCTCTCCACACGGACTCCCTGCTGTATTTCTCTTTGCCCACTGCCCGTCCTGCCTCCATCCCTTTATTTATTTCCCTCATATTCTGTTTTGTCGGCTGAGTCTCCCTCCCTCACCATCATCTCGCCGGCTTTATCGCCTCTTCAATTTCTATTTTCTGTCCTCTTTCCCCCCTGCACCAGACTCAGTTATTCATCCGCTCTTTTGTTTTTGCCTTTGCTGAAATACGGCTTTCATCTCTTCCTCTGCACTCCAATGCGGTGAAAAAGCACAACTTATTTGTCCATTGTGTCTGCACAAATTGCGATTTTTCGAGTCCAACAGAGATGACGACCACAATTCCCTCCTTCGAGGTAACTGCCATGAAAGGACATGTGCTTTGTTTTAGGATTATCCTTGAGGTGTAGGAGGATTTTCTTAGTTTGTCTGTCAGAACCTTCGAGACTTTGAATGCAGTGTTTTAAAGGGAACAAAACAAATGTATTTAGAAAATAAACTGTTACAGAAAACTACTGGTCCAAGTAGTGTAAATTATGTTTTAAGAGCTGACTATATTTAGGATTTTTTTTAAGAATGAAAAAAAAAATGGCAAGAGATATAATGAGGAACAAAACAGATAAGTGCCACCCTACATCAATAGTGGGGACCGGCTATACAAACAAGAGAAAACTCAGAATGAGTAAAACTTTTCAAGGCGTGGAAACCCATCACTCTTCATGGCTGTCCTCACCCAATGGACATTCCTATTAACTCTTCCAAAAAAGAGCAATAGGTCAACGCTTTCTCATCCTTTGTGCAGCCAGGTGTGCATAATAGTCCTCTCTGCGAGGGAGAGAGAGAGCCTGATGAAAAGGAAGAGTGAGAAGAATCAGACGGAATGAGAGAGTAAAAGAGGGAGACAAAGACAGAGACAAAAGGGCAAGGCAGAAAATATAGAATTGGAACCTGGACTCTACAGAAACTAAAAGGGGGGAAAAAAAAGAAAAGAAAAGAAAAGGAAGAGGTAAATGTGAGCGGCTAAGGTGGACGGGCCTAGGGGTCTTCTAATTAAGGGAGGATGGGAGAGGCCGGCTGCCTGGTAAATGACTCTGTCACTTTAGTAAATGGACTTGGTGAGGAGTGAGGAGCCACACAGCTGGCATTTCCATTAGCGCTGCCGAGCGGCCACCGTATACACAGGCAGAGAGAAGCAGTGGAGGAAGAAAAGGAAGATACATGCCACTGTTCTTTATTTGTTCTTGCAGGGGTCGCTGCGTGGAGCCAAAGTCCTCATGGACAGGTCTCGCCGCTCGGCAGCCACCTCGAATCCAGCCCAGTGATATTGACCACGCCCCTATCTTAAATGAGAACTGCATAGCCATAACTGCATCCTCAATGGTCACGAGACATAAAACATTCATATACCGAATAGCAAATTGAATCTGAGATTGGTCGGGAGCCGGAGCCTTAACCAGCAATGTACAGCCTGGACAGGCCGCTAGACTATCACAGGGTATTTCCAAATGTGTCTTTCCAATATCTCCTTTTGTCATTTTCATTCAAGAAAAAAAAGTGCCACTGTTACTTTTACCGAGCTGTTCCCCCCCCCCCGATGTCGCTTCATCACCGGGTCCGATGAGGCCTGCTGTGCATCATTTGTTTGATTCGCAATTCAAAACAATTCCAGGCGCTGTCACGCATGAGCGACTCTTCATTGCTCTGCTCAGAGTGGCTTGTGGCTCAGGCACAGGGCCGAACGCGAGGACGTGCCCCTAGGTGCGGCTCCGCGGACGACGGCAGCTTCTGATTGGCCTCAATCCATGACAGTCGGTCACAGACACATCGTTCCCTCCCAATCACTGTCAAGCAACAGGAGGGCCGACCGTAAGGCCAATTGATAGTGATTGAGAAGGAAGGGGTGCGGCCTCAATGGTCACGAGACATAAAACATTCATATACCGAATAGCAAATTGAATCTGAGATTGGCCGGGAGCCGGAGCCTTAACCAGCAATGTACAGCCTGGACAGGCCGCTAGACTATCACAGGGTATTTCCAAATGTGTCTTTCCAATATCTCCTTTTGTCATTTTCATTCAAGAAAAAAAAGTGCCACTGTTACTTTTACCGAGCTGTCCCCCCCCCCCCCGATGACGCTTCATCACCGGGTCCGATGAGGCCTGCTGTGCATCATTTGTTTGATTCGCAATTCAAAACAATTCCCGGCGCTGTCACGCATGAGCGACTCTTCATTGCTCTGCTCAGAGTGGCTTGTGGCTCAGGCACAGGGCCGAACGCGAGGACGTGCCCCTAGGTGCGGCTCCGCGGACGACGGCAGCTTCTGATTGGCCTCAATCCATGACAGTCGGTCACAGACACATCGTTCCCTCCCAATCACTGTCCAGCAACAGGAGGGCCGACCGTAAGGCCAATTGATAGTGATTGAGAAGGAAGGGGGGGGGGGGGTATGGAGGGAGAGGGAAACCATTAACCTCCCTATCCGTCTTGGCCTCCGTTCTAACCCTATCAGTCTGCTCTACCACGCCATCCTTAGGGATGAAGCGATGGAGTAAAACAGAGAGAGACGAGAGAAAAGACAAAGCTGTATAGTGATGGCTAGAATTTCCATTAGGGCCGATAGCATCGCGCCGAAGACAAGTGCCCGAGCGCACTTTTTCGGATGGGGCACGCACCCTCAATCAAGCCCAGCATTTTCATTTATTTATTTCTAGTGGGAGGGCGGGGGGGGGGGGGGGGGNGGGGGCGCACAACAGAGAAGGAATCAACTTAAAGGGGGGCAGCACAGGAAAGGCAGAGGGCCCAATTAGAAAAGACAGAAGGACGCAAGGTTTGAGCTCTCTAGAGGCACGGAACCACCTCTTCTTACAATTTAAAGGTACTCGGAAATGCAAGTTCATTGTTTGAAAATGATTTTGGTTAAAGCTCTGAATGGCAAAAAAAAAGTCACCACTCTATCCAACCCGCCTGGTTTGAGATGCAAGAAATGCAGAGTGAGTTGAGTGTATGAGTGCACTGGCCTGTGCGCGGGAAAGGTGCTGTAATGGTTTGAACTCTTATAATTGAGTGCCATATGCCTACACCCAACGCTCCCATCGGCCCCAGCACCCCCCCCCCCCCCCCCCCCCCCCCCCCCCCAGCACCCCCCCCCCCCGCCCCCGCCCCCCTCGTCACAGTATTCTCATCTTCGTCTCTGCACCAGGTCTATCAACATTAACATAACAATGACCACCTCCTTGCTCAAAGTGCATGCGTGCGTGTGTGTGTGTGTGTGTGTGTCCAACTAGCATTCATTCAAGCTTCACACTGTCAAGTCGGTGTGTGGAAACGATGAAAGCGGAGTCATGCTCACGAATCTAAATGAACAGAATTGATTTTTCTGTGCGCTCACTGCATTATGAAATAAAGGAAAAATAACCACAATAATAAAACGCAAGGGGTGAAAAAGTTACTTCGAACCCAAAGTTCTTGTCAAGGATGTTCACGAGCAAATTCGGTCCAACTCAAGGACCCAAAAACAACATAGTTGGAGAGCAAGTCTCTTCAGTCTGCACATTCACCTACAGTTCACTACGTACCCGGTGTACGAGCATAGAGTGTACCTTGAATGACAATTACAACATTTGACGGCATGGCACATTGGCTGCTTTGCTCACCGAAATGAAAAATAGACGTTACACATTTCTATTGTGAGGCACCCGTGTCAGGCGACACGGACATGTCCTCATTATCACCACGGCACCATTTTCAAAATTGAAAATGTGTCCGTGGTTACGGCGTTCAACGATGTTGCCAAGGTGGCAAACATTGAGGTTGAGAAATGTCCATAACCTACCCTCTACGTCCAGTTACTGCAGAGTGAACTGCCCATTGTCACACGTGTGTCTGCATTCGACACAGGGGCGTCTCAAGTTAAATAGCTACGAGACGGTGGGAGACACACGTGCAGGGAGAGACATGTAACCTGTTTGTTGACATCGGGAACACCAACCGCTGACACGACATCAATCGTATGAATGGAAGCACCTTGCGTGATCACATCCGAGTCGGCGTTGCCCTATTGACAGCGTCTCAAGGATGGTACGGACCCATGGGAACCCTGTTTCTATGCAAATCACCCGCTGCGTGCTACACACGCTCCCTGAGTGATGGAACATAGCGTCAGTCATTAGCGGATGTTTCAGCGCCGCATTATGCGCTTGTTAACTTTGGAAGTTCCTCAGTCGGTCGCAGTTTGATAAATTGTTTGAAAATGAATCTTTGAGCTACTTAGAACTGACTGATTAGCTGTATCTAGTTCACTAAAATGTCAGCCTTGATTGATACAACCAGCTGCTTATAATGCGCGGTGATGTCAGCCTGTGCTAATGTGTTTGCTAATGAGATTGGCAGCGAACCAGTTATATGTGAATGTAAACAGATCGACCGACAGACACACAAACACGAGCGCGCACGCACGCACGCACGCACGCACGCACGCACGCACGCACACACGGCGGATTTGATGCCGCGCGAAAGCCCCTACGGGTGAGGTATTACTCGAGGAGGCCTTGTCGCGTGAGCCGGCGACACAACGCAGGCCATCGCGCGTCACTGTGGGGACTGGAACCAGCAGTTTGTGAACGGCCCGAAGAACTTGTGCGGATGTGCGCGCATGTGCTTGGCTCCACATTCCTTGGAGGGACGCGAGTGGCGGTGAAATGTGCAAAGGGGAAATCTCCTTCAGATGCTGAATGAAAATTCAGACCATGGTGTCAGTACCCACACACAAACATACTTCCTCTCTCTCTCTCTCTCTCTCTCTCTACCACATACAGTGTGTTAACAAATGCAGATTACTATAACACACAAACATGGTACCATTATCATGACAAAATCCAACTGAGCCATTTTACACACACATATGCATGTGCCCCCCGTGTCCCACTGAGCCCGCTCTGTGTGTCAGCCCTTCATACGACGCGAGCGTTTTTACGAGACACAGCTGAAGGGGCACGCCACAATGTACGGTATGGTGGCAAATAAAGTGTGTTTAGATGTTTCAGCCATTTTACACACACATATGCATGTGCCCCCCCCCCCCCCCCACAACCACCCACACACAACACACACCCACACACCCACACACACACCCACACACCCACACACACACACACACACACACACACACACACACACACACACACACACACACACAGACACACACAGACACACACACACACGCACTGCAGCATCCTTCACACTGTAACAAAGGTTGTCACATGCATACACATAATGCATCATATTCCTCCACTGCATCCAGCCACCCAAGTCCTTGTGTTTCCCAGGATGATCAGACTTCCGCAACCCTCTCCCCTCACTGGACACGAATATTCATACTTTCAGCAATTACCCGGCCCCGCTCACCAAAGCAACATCGCATGCATGGCTGCCATCAAAGACGTCAGGAGGTGCGTGTCAGTGTGTGTATGTCACTGAGCTTGGACACTTCGACAAAGGCAGCAGGAATGGCAGATGGGGCACCGGGTTTAGTCAGAGCTCTCTGCCTTTCCTGGCTATGAATCAGAGTTGGACAAGATTTGGTGAAGCAAAGCGTCTCGACTGAGCCAGGACGCCGAGAGAGGATTTCCCCAACAAGCAGATTTTTTTTCTTTTCGCACAACAGAGAAATGATTTTAAAAAGTTTGTGAAAGAGTCAAAGAGGTTCAGAGAGACTTCTCACATTGTTGTGGAAATTAAAAAGGCATCAGCCAACTGGCAGCGAGCGTCCCACCTGGATTAGTGTTCATTTTGTAAACAGAAGCTCTGACTTTATAATGTGAAATATTAAAGATGAAAACTGCGACGATATCAACGTGCAGAGTCCCTGACGAGACCAGACAAGAATTCAAAAATCGCCCGCTAGTTAAAATATGTGCGCGCACAGCTTTGTTGTGAGTGAATAGATCCTTATCAATAATATCAACATTCCAAAATTGCCACTTTGGTGCGGACCTTTACATGTTTGTTCAGGCATAGCGTCAAACATGCAATATCAGGCACACAGTGAGAGGCACAAACCCACTCAACATGGACTGCAGTCAGGAATTAACCGGTTTAAGTTGCCTGTAATAACACAGTCTCATGAAACGCACACATGCTTAAAACACACACACACACACACAAACACACACACACACACACACACACAGCAGGCCGTCGTCTCCTGCTGTCATATCCTCCATTGATAATAATGACAATGATGAATATAGCTGGAACCGAGCGAGTCATAAATCATTGGGCCTCGCCCCTGACTCTGACTCACTGCTTGTGCCTTCTTCGTGTGTGTGTGTGTGTGTGCGTGTGTGTGTGTGCGTGTGTGTGTGTGCGTGCGCGTATGTATGCATAGGTGTGTGTGTGTGTCTATGGGGGGGGAAGGGAGGACTTGTCATGGGCTACGCATCAGTGGATATGTCCAGTGACACCTTAATGTGCTTGGCTTGTCAGAGGAACCCCCGCAGGACCCTAGCCCACGTACAAACACACACTTGCGCACACACACGCACGTACACGCACACACACACAAACACATACACACACGCACGCACGCACACACACAACAGTAGGCTTTCATGCCGAATGCACCCATTCCCCCCTTTACCTATTTACTCCTATGACATGTACAGCTTTGGACAGCGGACAGCTCAGTGTGTGGCACTGTAGGATCCTTCTTAAGATCAAAACCAGCAACCTGCCACCGTCCCCATATTCCTGGTGCATTCCTTCATCTATCCATCCTTCCCTCAATTCCACAATTTTCCGCATGTATGAGAAAGGGGGAAGTTAGAAAAAGGGGGGCGCAGTCCCGAAAGCAATACATCATTAAAAACATGGGAATGGGATCAGTGGAAGGCAGTTGAGAGGGGAGGACTCAATTTGGGCTTAGATGAAAACACGGGAGCGGGAGCGAGAGCGAGTGTGTGTGTGTGTGTGTGTGTGGCAGCCAATGCACGGATTTATAAAAGCAGGGATGGTGGGGGCACAGCAATATAGATGGAGGGCAGGGGATAAAGATGAGGGTGGGATGGAGAGCCGGGGAAGGGAATTGCCCCCTCTAGTCATTAATGCTGGAAGAAGGGGGTTTAGCCAAAAGGTCCTGCAGCCACAGGCCCCCCGTCCTGCTTAACCCAAGCCTGCTCACCATTAATGGGGATCAAACGCCAAAATGAAGGTGTGCGTGTGGGTGCATACGTGGGTGGGTGTGTGTGTGTGCGTGTGACGAGCACATATGGGGAGTTGTGAAGGAAAGGGCATGATGTGAAATGCGTGTGGTAGGTAGATGTGTAGATGTGTTTCTGTGTGTGCGTGTGTGTGTGTGTGTGGGGGGGTACATAAAGTGAGCCTGAGTGATGTTTTACTCTTGTACTCGTTTTTGTAAGTAAACCTGTGCGTGTGTGTCTCAGGCCCACAGTTGCGCTAACTGCCAAGATAACGAGGAGCAGGCCACCAAGTCACAGCAAAGACACACAAACACAACCAGGAACAAAGCAACATCAGCGCCACACATCGCTGCTGAAACCCGAGCCGGATATCATTTCAATTTCTATTTTAGAATCAATACTTGGGATTTGAAAAAAAAAAAAAAAAAAATTTTCATGTCGCACTTAACTCAGAGTGGAATCCAATCATTTGAGATGGTAGGCTACATGGCCTCACTAAACGGTTTCTTTCCCAGGCAATCCAGAAGCCACACATTTTACATTTCAGCATCAACAACACATCGCTGCTGAAACCCGAGCCGGATATCATTTCAATTTCTATTTTAGAATCAATACTTGGGATTTGAAAAAAAAAAAAAAAAAAGATTTTCATGTCGCACTTAACTCAGAGTGGAATCCAATCATTTGAGATGGTAGGATACATGGCCTCACTAAACGGTTTCTTTCCCAGGCAATCCAGAAGCCACACATTTTACATTTCAGCATCAACAACCTGGGTATCACTACCCGAGTACCTCTCGAGCAGCGAATGAAGCAAGAAAAACCGGCATTGTATCCGGACCCCATGCGGAAATGTTCCTAACATTGCCATGCCATAACCACAACAGCAGTCATTTATTTGGAATGCCAAGTGTGTACGACAGAAACTTAAAAAATATAATATACATATACATATATATATCAATAATAATAATAATAATAATAATAATAATAATAATAATAATAATAATAATAATAATAATAATAATAATAATAATAACCAGGCTAAAGAATGTCGCCTCAAACACGATTCACAAAAGAGACCTCAGAAACCCTCGTTGAACCAAATGGTCTTTTCCTAGAGCCCCATTTTACATTTGTTAAATACAGACACTTTCCCATCATGTACGGCCCCCTCTCTCTCTCTCTCTCTCTCTCTCTCTCTCTCTCTCTCACTTTCCCATCATGTACGCCCCCCTCTCTCTCTCTCTCTCTCTCTCTCTCTCTCTCTCTCACCCCCCCCTCCATCCCTGCTTCCTTAACTCACCCCACTAATGAGACAGAGAAACAGGAGGAGCAGCTGTGCCCGGGGAGCGACAGAGGTGCGACACGCTCCCCTCCCCCCTCTCTCCTTCCTCCTCGCCATCCAAGTAGACACAGATCTTGCGCAGTGGTGGGGCTGGTAATGACCACAGGCGCACGCACGCATGAACGCACAGACCAGAGCATGCACACACGCAAACACAAACGGGTTCACTTATACTCTTACAGCACAAGTGAATACACACACACTCGGAGACACAAACGGCAACAGCACGCGACGGATTGTGTATGATTGCGCAGCGGTTGTTTCCGTGCGCGTGCAAGCTTGTCGGTGCACCGATATGACGGTGGAACCGGAGGCGTGAGTCCTCGTCAGCCCCTTGTGGTAACTGCCGCACTAAAGCATGCTGGATACGGAGGCTAACGAGGGCTACGTGCAGCACATATACCCACAATCACAGCGGTTCACCACACGCATGAAACTCACCTGTTTGTCGGTCAGTGCGTAGATGTGCTGCTGGTCCGGGCTGAACAGCATGTCCCTTCGTAAGGGACTCCCAGCCTCGCTCACCGTCACCTTCTCATACAGCACTGCCGGACGGTTGGGACTCACCGAGTTCACCAGGATCTGCAGGCAAACACAGGGAAACATATTTAGAAACTCTGAAATGTGCATACAAACATTCTTTCAGCAATGTACGTATGTTAAATGTGCATAAAGATTTAGGACCAATCAATGACCAATATATGACTCCTGGTAAAAACCTTGCACTCTAAACAGTGTGCACATAGAAAAAGAATATTATTGTGATGAAACTTGCCCTGTAAGCTCCATTAAAAAATGAAAAAGGCAGAAATCCAGCGGACACCTTGCATTAATCTTCTCTATATTTTCCGCATGTATAAGCACAAACACACAATGACTCAGCATTGTGACACATTAATCTTATTTGTTTGCACACATCACATCAAAGCTTCAACACTTGTGTGTTCTGCACCGACTTCGGCTCTAACAGGTGGTTATCGTTATGGTGTCAGAGAGTGTAAATTATAAAAAACTAAATGTTTTGTAGGCCATGTATACAGCCATGTTAATAGCTGTATAGAATGTTGTGTCATTTGGGTGAACGGTGACGCGATTAAAGTGATAGACGCATGGAAAGGATTATTATTGACTGGATGATTGCGTTATTGCAACTGCGGAAAAAAAAGACGGCTCTAATCAGCGCCTGGGAATAGATCGGATGAAAACACCTTCGCAACTGAAATGATGACAAAGTGATGTGTGTAAAAAAGATTGCCGTCCCCGTACAAAGCCCGGGGAGAATTACAGTGAGACACACCATCATTTGGGTTCTAAGGAAAACTTTGTCGCAACTTATCTCCCGGTGCAAGCAAGCAGGCGCTCAAATTGGCTTTGTGAGCTTTTTGCGATAAATTGGCCCAGTTATGGAAAGCAATGGTTCAGATAGGAGATTGGCTGGCTGTGGGCCAAAGTCATCTCAGCGGCGAATGAATATCTCAGAGCGACGAGGGGGGTATCGGTTCTCCATTACTGGCCTTTGTCGACTGCTGCTATCAGCCCACAGTGACAAGGAGGGGACAGTGTGTGCGTGCATGGAACACGCACGCACACAGAGAGAGAGAGAAAGAGAGAGAGAGAGAGAGATATAGAGAGAGAGATATATAGAGAGAGAGAGCGAGAGAGAGTGAGCGAGAGAGAGAGAGAGCGAGAGAGAGTATAAGGCTGTGATAAAGCACAGAAGATGAGAGGAAATATGGATGTTATTATCTACATAATGGGCCTGTAAACAAAGGATACATTTCTTTCATGGATGGCTTGCATCCAGAAAACCCGACACACACACACACACACAAACACAGAAACACACACACAAACACACACGGGCCTGCACACAAAGCAACATAGCTTTTAAGTACAGACAAATGGAATAAGGAAGAATGCTGCCTGGCACACAGGTGAAAAAATAGATGTTGTTCTCGTTTGTCACTCTGTATAAAAAAAATCTCAAAAAAAATACAGAAAAGAGGCATTTCACTGGAATTTCACATCCATCTGTGGACAGCCAGGTCCAGTTTACCATCCCAGTCCAGACTGGTTTTACACATCGCCTAAAACCGAGAATAAAAGAGCACCTTTCCGTCAGTATTCCTATCGTCTGTTTCTCTGCAACCTGCAGTCTGCTGAATCCCAAGCGTTCACACATGTCTCGCTCACGCCGTCTATTACCGATTCCAGTCTCACTCCAGAAGCTCGAGCACTAAATCTACCGCCGGCTTTTCTTTTCCTCTCTTTGTTTCCTTTTATATCTCTGTTCCACTCGACCTTTGGCCCCCTCTCTGTGCGAAGGCAGTTCATATGCAGTGCTAACGTTTGAGAAAAAAAAAAAAAAAAAAAAAAATGTGAGAAGAGTGAGAAAGGTGAGAAAGAGAAAAATAGAAGAGCGAGGGAGGGGGGGAGAGAGAGGGGGGGGGGGGGGGGGGGGGGGGGGGGGGGGGGGGGGGGAGCAGGTGACGTGCGAAAACAACAGGTAATAAATCGTCTCGAATCGATTCATTCCACAGGCGCCTCAGCAAGGACTGGCCAAAGAATACGGAAACCGGGAAGAGAACAAAAGCCGAACAGATGGATGTATAGATGGATGCTTGGACGTGATGGGATGCATATGGAGCGTTCCACTAATTGAATAAAACCGAGCTACTTTGCCTAGGAACGGCGGTGGGGGGATGGGGATGTGTGTGGGATAGTGTGTACAAATAAGTGGGGGTGGGTGTGTGCGCGCGCGGGTGCGTGCAAGCACTTACACGCCTGCCCGCATGTGGGATGGTTTTCACATTCATCCACACATTCATCCGCCACCTGTGCGGTTTAACCTGGAATGCTTTTCGTACACACACCAATTCGCCGTTTTATGTTTGCGCGAACCACAGATTCGCAGCTCAATGTAAAGGCGCACGAGACGTGTAGAACGCGATCGTCATTGATGCTGCCATTGTCTTCTCGTCTCCCGATGCTCTCGCTGGCCGATGGAGGCCGTGTTTGCGTTTTTCAACCGACAAAAAAAGCCAACACACACTCTCTCCTCGCCCGTCAACATGTATAAGGCAACATTAACAGATCCTAAACACATTCGAGGCCGGCGTCTTAAGTAAGGGCAGTAATGAGAGAGGGGAGAGAGGAGGAGAGTGAAGCGGAGGGTTCACAAGTGGAGAATAATGAGGAGTGAAAGCCACAGGGAAAGTACAGCAGAGGAGGAAATTATAGGAGCAGAAAAAAAACAACAAAAACAACAACAACAATAGTCTTTTTTGCCTTGTATCGCATCTGGAAACTTCTCATAGCTACTGCTCTGTGTGCTTCCATGACCTACAATTTGTTATTTTGCCCTGTTATGTTCATTTCGTTTTTTGCATCTTGGCATCTGGCAATAAAAAGTGATGAAGTAATAACTGGTGGGGTTTTTTTTGTTTTTTTTTATTCCCACTATGGTTGCTATCTCCAGAGAGAGAGAGTGGCTCTAATGTTGAAAATAACCCAAATCTAAAAATGTAATATAGAAGATGAGTTAGTCAAGTTAAAAAAATTAAAAAAAAAAAAGTAATTTCAGGTGCATCCCTGGGGGTGAGTGTACCAAAGCACCAACATTTCTTCCCCTTACCCACGGACTTTATTACCATCCTGTTTGCGACGTGCTTCTTGATTTTCAGTAAACTTGCATGATCGCTTTAAGATTGCAACCAAATACAAATAAACCAACAGCGCACTATCACTACAATGACATCCGGTATTCCTTTTTTTTTTTTCTTAAAAAAAAAACAACAAAAACAACAACAACAATAGTCTTTTTTGCCTTGTATCGCATCTGGAAACTTCTCATAGCTACTGCTCTGTGTGCTTCCATGACCTACAATTTGTTATTTTGCCCCGTTATGTTCATTTTGTTTTTTGCATCTTGGCATCTGGCAATAAAAAGTGATGAAGTAATAACTGGTGGGTTTTTTTTTTTTTTTTTTTTATTCCCACTATGGTTGCTCTCTCCAGAGAGAGAGAGTGGCTCTAATGTTGAAAATAACCAAAATCTAAAAATGTAATATAGAAGATGAGTTAGTCAAGTTAAAAAAATTAAAAAAAAAAAAAGTAATTTCAGGTGCATCCCTGGGGGTGAGTGTACCAAACGCACCAACATTTCTTCCCCTTACCCACGGACTTTATTACCATCCTGTTTGCGACGTGCTTCTTGATTTTCAGTAAACTTGCATGATCGCTTTATGATTGCAACCAAATACAAATAAACCAACAGCGCACTATCACTACAATGACATCCGGTATTCCTTTTTTTTTTTTCTTAATCTCTCTTCTCTGGGCATTCACACTCACTCGACCTGCCGATCCACCTCAAATCGCCTTATGCCAGGGTTTTTTTTTTATCTGAGCCAAGCAGGCCTGGTAAGCTCTGATAGACACACAGGATAGCTCCTGCTGGTGATAGGGAGGGCTGCCGAGTGAGGGTGGGGGGGGGGGGGCTGGACGATAAGACGGCGGCCCGTCACCGAGACCGATGCCTGTCGTAGCCGCGAGTAACAATTGCGAAGCATGCGAACATAAAAGTGTGAGAGCTCATCACTTGTGTGAAAGGAAGAAACGAGGAAAGGGAAACAAGGAGGATGTTCTGAAATTGAGGATGTAAGGGAGTGATGGAGGCTTTTTGAAGAGACGGACAGAAGCCGCTTCATTCACAGCACAAGCTCTTTCAAAATGTGGTTTTATGCAGTCAATTTAAATACAACTCAAAGTCATCAGGAAATGACATATCGCCCCGGAATAGCCGGGCGCATCAAAAGGCCGCGCTTCACTTCCTGATAACCAGGATCAAATTGTAAATGGAGTCTGCTCGGGAAAAGGAATGATTACAGACGGACAAAGCACGCAGCCATGCTGATGACTGACTACAACTGCTCGCATTATATGTCAGGACCGATAAACGAGAGGGAGGACAAGAAACAGGGGAGGTAAGAGGAACCTCAAACACTCCAGGACAATGAAGGAGCTTCACATGGAACAGAGTGGCTCCAGGTGTCCTCACGGAGCCATAACACACCATCACGCACACGGAGCTCACGTAATGGCTCTGACATTTCAAAGCAGACTTGGAGTTGGGCGTCTGAACATGAAGCATACGCGGTTCACAAGCAGCACATACAAACACACACGCACTAACTTTATCGAGGGATAAACGCACCTATAATGGGCCCCACATTCCTAACTTTGATGTGGATGGGGCCCCGACTCCGTGTCTGTGTGTGTGTGTGTGCGTGCGTGTGTGCGTGCGTGCGTGCGTGTTAAGGGGGCCCTATGGTGAAGTGGGGAATTCAGTGTGGCCCTCTCCAGAACAAATGAAATGAGAGAAAGCTGCAAGAGGGTGATGCACAGGGGGAGATAAAGGTAGACCTATAGCCAATGGGCTGTATAGGAAGGAGCGAACGACATATTTGTGGACTCAAGCAGCTGGTGAAAAACATATCGCCTGTTTACGCTGTGTTAGGCCTCACTTTAGTTCATTCCACCCAGTGTTTGCGTTTACTACACATATATATATATATATATATATTTTTTTTGCCGTTTAAGATCATGTGCTATGATCAAAAGCTCCAGCGCATCTGCTGAATGGATATACTGTATTTGAATCGATAAGATTTGTTTCTCAGCTGCTGCTGCTTCCAGGAGGACATGAATAAATAAACTCGGATTCTCAGCCTTTAAACCAACACGGATGGCCGTTATTTAGTGTTATTGTTTCGAAGGAAACAAAAATAAGACACGAACCGAACGACAACATACCAATTTATACGCAAAATACCCCCCCGAACCGCTCTCACACCGCCAGGTAAACTCACACAGCAGTCCCGCGCGAGGGGCCCGAGCCAGACGGAGACTACCTAATCACAGCTCCATGTAAACGTTTCCCATATCCTCTGTGTTCCTCTTTAAGCTGTGTTTTCTATATCTGCATCGGGGACGTTCAGATAAAGGCCTGAAATCACTCACTTCCTATCTCACCTGCAGAAGCCGAGCACGGCAACACAAAAAAACAAATCCATCACTTGCTCTCCAACAGCAACAGTCTTCCATTAGAAGCATTGGCGGGAACGCACAGCGCTCCTCCCCCAGCGCGTGTCACGGCTGAGCCACGTGACCGAGACTTAACAAACGGACAGAGATCGCTTCATATTCAAATGAATGCTTAAATGAAATTTAAAGAGGTGGGAAACGAATTGTGATTCTTATTGGAAACCATTTTTTGGACAACCCCAACTCTAAGCGTGTGCATGGCAAAGTGGTTAGGGGCTGGGGGCAGATGGAGGCATCACACATGAGTGAGTGGTCGCCCTGATACATCTGTGGGGGGAGGAATCCCCAAACACCACATATGTACACACATACACTTCATACAGACACACACACACACACACATAAAGGCGCTCAGGGTAAACTTATACCATATGTGGGTCAGACAGCGAGAGGCCGGGCAGCTTTTCCTTCAGAGTAGCAACACGACAGACAAAGAGCTGTGGTGACAATGATGGAGGAGGCGCGCGCGCGCACACACACACAGGAATGTCAGTGCGGCTATCAAAACACAGCGTGTGTCTGGAGTGGGTTATTTTAAGGTCTGGGAAGAAGAGCAGATGTAAGCCGAACTTCAAAATTAACTATGCCCTATTACTTTTGTTTCAAAAACATCGATGTGTACAATAGTCAATTGTGTTTGTGAGGCGGTGTACGCAAGAAAATCCAGCTTGCTTTCTCAATATCACTCATTCAGTTATGTTTCTTTATTTACATAAATCAAATTGAATGGACTTAACAACCTAGATGAGAGGAAGAAAATACAGGGACAGCAGAGTCAATGAAGAGGGTGAAAAGTGATTTTCTCATTTTTTGCCGTTGTTAAGTTACGTGTACGTCATACCAATCAGGAGAGCGCTGACAGAAACACACTTGTGCGCTACTTCTCCCACACACTGCACACACACTACGATGACCACTGATCCAATTACAATTTGTGATGTTATCCTTTCAATTTCATATCTTCTGCATGAAATTAGGCAACGCCCGTCAAGAGGCAAACTTTGATTTTAATGCGAGCGCCTCCTATTCCAGCTCACGTGAAACAGTCCGCTCGCCCTACAGCTTCTTCGACGATGCACCTGACAGGCTAATGAAAAACCGCGACGGTTGCATTAGGCACCCGTCAATGAGTTCAAGTATGAGGCCTTGTGAATCCAGTGGTTTCTGTCATATCCAGTCACTGGCTATGTCAACTCTTATTGTCTGCCTCTGGCATTCAGCCGCGTGTCTTCACCATGGTTATTCATGTGTGTGCGCATGTGGCCTTTCACCAGCAGAGCCTACAAAAGGTCAAAAACTCTTACCCAACACACACACACACACACACACACACACAGACAGAAAGAGAAAGCTTCGGCCGCACAAACCCATAACGGGATACGGAGGAACAGGAGGCAAGAAAAAAAGAAGAATCAAAAAAGGAGAGAAAATTTGAACCCGGCCGAAGCCACGTGTGGTATAATTCTCTCCGGGCACATGTCTGCTTATAATATAGTGTAAACATGCTGGAGGAAAGTGAGCTGCTTTAAGGGTAAATTAAACCTATTCATCACCGTTGAGGCCTTTTAATCCCCCTGCTCGCAAAAAGAAAAAGACCTCATCATCGCTCTATCCCTCCATCTCTACCAGCGTCGCGCATCCTCAGACTTCTCCTCCATCCACTTTCTTTTCCCGTCCTCTCGCTCATCTCTCATGAACTCACCTCTTTTTTCCCCTCCCGCCTTGCCTTTCCTTCCTCCCTCCCTCCCTCCCTCCCTCCTCCCCACCGCCACATGAAATGCCTTTAGCTGGCCGTTGTCAGATAAGTGTGCGTGGCGTGTAGCTAGACACACGGCGCAGCAGAGGCATTTCATCTTCCAACATCCCTAAATCCCACTAACTCAATCATCTGCATAGAGTTACCCACACCCGCACACGCACACACACACACACACACACACACAAACAAGGCTGCGAAGGCAAAAATCACCGCGTCTGGAGAGGTGCTTTACGATGACTGATTTTATCAGCTGTCTCGCAAACGGGGGGGAAGAAATTGCCCCACAACATTATCACGTACAATACGATGAGACTCGAAGATAGAGCTTTTCAATTGAACGTCTTTTTAGCGTCGCCATTCCGATTGAGAAAAGGCCGACTCACTGCGTGGGGGTGCAACGCGTGGGAATGTCTCAGCCCAAACAATATTGCACATTTACATCCAAGACCGCTGAGAGGATATGTATGCTAACGACACCAGGTGCCCGCATTTAGAGACTACGTTCAATATACATAAGGTAAGGGGCGCGCGCATATCAGAACAACAACGTGGCACGCCGTTCCCGCGGCGACACCGGCGTCCCCGAACCGCGGCTCACCCGGCGTAGCCACGGGGAAGGAGCGAGCGCCATGCTAACAAGCTGCAAGCCTTATCAGACACAGGAAGGTGGGAAACTAAACAAAGACTGGGAAGAGTGCTGGATGCAATGAGGGGGGACAGATGCTATCATATACAGAGTGTGTGTGTGGGGCTTTGAAGAGAGAAGTGGCGCACATACAAACACAGGAAGAGATCGGCTTGGGAGTTGAGTGTTTATATATTGAGTGTGTGTCCGTGTGTGTCCGTGTGTCGGAGTGGGGGAGGCTGTGAGCAGAAAGTGTGCCTGCATACAAAGTGTTGGAGGCAGTCTATCAATTTGCATGTGCAGCGGAACGCTTTTCGTGCGGTGAATACAAGCCAGCGTGCGATCGCGTGCGTGGAGTTCATTTAAGTCAGTCCCACTGAAAAGGCGTCAATTAATAGCTTGACGAAATGAAGAATATAGCACAAATACGCACACACACACCCACCCACACAGTCCCACTCGTTATGCGACATTGCGTAGCGCCGCTTGACCCACTGCTACGGACTAGATCGGCCATTCACCGGGATTACAGCCAGTATCTCCTCATCTTCAGCTGTAATTACCAATGTGTGTGTGTGTGTGTGTGTGTGTGTGTGTGTATGCATGTGAGTGAGTCTTCCTGTGGGAGAGCCAAAGTGATTACATGGCCACTGGTGCCTCTAATAGCATCTTTTAGGGAGAGAGAGAGAGAGAGAGTGAGTGAAAGAAATGGGGTGAAGAGATGAGTGATTTCCATCTTTCTTGTGAAGGAGCAGAACTATGGCGGAGGAATTCTACGGCGGTTAAGATGTGGGTCTGTTTTGACTGTGCCGTCATGTAAGAGTGTGCGTCTGTGTTTGCCATGTGTGCAGATGTCTGTAATGGATGTAACACAAGAGGCTAATGGGAGCCGGGCCAAAACCACACCTCAGTGAAATGTGTGCCAAATAATCCCCTGCCACAAAGGCCCGCCTCTCCTCCGCCTCTCTCGTTTCTCTATCTTCCCCTCAGTTCACAATATTTAACCCCCCCTCCTGAAAGCGCTTCAGGTTTTTCTTTACGTTCAATTTTTCTTCCCCTCCACTCCTCTTTCTTTTGGTTCGGACACTTTCCTCCTTCCATTTATCCCCTTTTTTCCTCCGAGTCCTCGCCCTCTCTCTAAACGATATCTTCCTCCTTGTTATTTCCAAAACAGCAACAGCAACGTAAAAAACCTTACTCAGCTCTTACACCCACCACAGGCATCCATGACAGGAAAAACAGAGTTGAGAAAGAGCAGAAAGAGAGACGTTGACGTAAACAAAGTCGAGATGAGCACGCAAGAAGCAATGAACCAGGCAAACACTGTCAGTTAGTGACACAGAAGAATATAAAAACGCAAGAATAAGGTTACCAATCGGAAGCCTGGTGGCTTAAATGAGGCGACTTTTGAAGGGGGTGGGGGGGGAAATGGCAGGACACACAAATTCGCACACCCGCACACACACACACAGACACGCACACACACAAATAATGTCTGGCAGTTGTAAAGAACGAGGAATGCAGATGGTGTTTAAAATGAGTTTTTATAGTGTGGTTTGGAGCGATTTACAGCTGCGGTTCGCCTTGTGTGTTTGCCTGAGTGCGTGTGTTTGCCAGTGTGTGTATGTGTGTGTGTGCGTTTCATCAATGAGTGGCAGTCTGTTAGCATGGCACACAACGCAGAGCGTGGTCCTGTGAGTTTAGTGTTCCAGTAAGATGAACCGCTCCACCCAGAGACGCACGCACGCACGCACGCACGCACGCACGCACGCACGCACGCACGCACGCACGCACACACACCCACCCACTCCCTTTATTATTCAATAAAACATCAGATAATAGTGAAAGAAAAAAATGTGCCCACGGATTACTGAAACTCCTAGTGACGGCATACATTTTTTGACCAGTGGTAACGCAACTAAACATAATAAATCTACAGTTACATAGAAAAAAAATCAATAGGTAGGGCAGTGAAATGTCACCTTTAGGAAGCTGGTGATTCACATTCCTGTTCAATAATTGATGAGGTCTGGTCATGTCGAAACTAGCAGGCCAGAAATGTGCTATTCATCTATAGGCTTAATTGCATCTGCGTAGTCCTTTACTAAGTGGCATTTTTATACTGGCTGATGTGAATAAGCCTTGAAAGTAGAAATAGATAAATTGATTTATTATCATTATCATCCGATCCTTCAAAATTATTATTAAGTTGTTCCATACGGTGTTGATCCGTACGGTGACTAGGTATCGTAACTCTAGCTTTGCCCGCATCACCTGTTGCACATTGAAGGAAGGAGGTCAAAAGTGCACACTCGGGGTATTGTGTCACACGTGAGAGCGTGTATGGATCGCTCACCGCGTGCTGTACCAGAGAGCAGGAGGCACATTCCTGAAATGACTGCCCTGCTCCTGCCCTTTCATGCGATCTCCTACTGCCTCGTGAACCACCTTGTGTGTCTGCCTGTGCAGGTTTCCGGCCACAGGTGCGTTCATTCCTCCGTATAGAAACACTTTGTGTTCATGTTTACAGACACCAACACGCATCACTGTGATCATGGGCGCTCACTTTGTCAAGTGGGAAATAAAACAGAGGAGGGGCTACATAGGAACGGAATGGTGTGTGGGTGTGTGTAAATCTCCAGGAAATGAATGCAAGTGTATGTTAAGTCCCCAAGGTGACCCGTGAAGTTAAAATGTGCGCTCCGACCATACATGTGATGTCAGATGTGAAGGTCTGGTGAGGTCCAACGCAGCTGGACTCTATTTGTGTTTGTCCATTAAGCAGAACTTTAGTTTTTCTTGGCATGAGGCAAAATGCAATGCTGCGGAGAGTCCCTGAGAGGGGTGACCTAATGGCGGGGTTATAAAGTTGTTCTGGAAACAGGGGTGTGTGCGCTTCAGAACTCAAAGTATCCACTGTGCATATTTGTGCGCACACGCACACGAGCAAAGGCAACACTGGGTCCTGCGTGAAACCAAAAGCCTGATGAAGCATTACGAGAGAAAAGAAAACCGCTTTCTTTTCCTCCCTCGGCTTTCGCTCCATCACCAGGTTGGAGCCACCCACTTCCCCCCCCCCCTCCCCACACACGTCGCTGGCTTTTCTTTGGGGGGAAGCCAGAGGAAAGTCCCCGGCTCTGGTCGGGGCCCGGTGCCACCTCTGAAACTGGAGCAGGAGGGGAGGAAAAGGAGGAGTGGGAAGAGTGCCACCGACAGGAACACGGGCGAGAGTCGGAGCGGTGTGGCTCCCACCGTTTCAGCGCGTTTTCCCCCCCTGTTCATTCAGCATTTGTCCCCTCTTCACATCTTTATATCTCACTCCATCTCCCGGCCCTATTCCCCGATTCCTTCCCTCTCTGCCAGCTCAATCCGCTCTCCTAGTGTGCTGTAATGGTCCACAGGGGCGGTCTTGGCCGCTGCCCACCAAATACAAAATGAGTATGACTGAAACGAGAGCCAAACGACTGGACTGGACGGAGAGCGGGAGAAAATGTGGCTCTCCGTCCGTCCGTGAGTGTGTGTGTGTGCGTGCGTGTGTGAGGGGAGCGACAGAGGAACAGTGGAAACGGGCGAGCGCGAGCTGAAACAAAACAATTAAACAACTAAAGGATTGAGCTGCTAAAGTCCTCCTCAGCGAGGACAGGCAATACCGCACGCACGCACGCGCACACGCACACGCACACACATCGTGGCGTGTGGGTGTATGTAGGCGTGTGTATGTGACGAAGGAAAAGGACAGCTGTGGCGAATACAAAGTGACATTTAGCAGATGTGTCGCATGTGCACTGGCGCACACTAAAACGGAGACATGACCTAGTCCCAAGTGTTTTTAATTCATGATATTACTCATTGAATGACGCCAATGGAAAGGAAAAATGAGGAAGATATATTTTTTAACCTTTTTTTTTTTTTCCAGCCTCGCCACCTCTATTGAAATGATCTGAAACGTTCAAAATATTATTTCTCAATATCTGATGTTCCTTTTTCTGGATTCGTATTCATTTAGATCTGCGAACTCGGCATCTCTCGAGGTCAACGAGGGTTGAAAGCCAAACAAAGGTATTCCCTAAAAGCCTAAAGCGGAACATTTACATGGAAAGGTTATCGAGGGATAAAGACAATGTATTCCTTTTTTTTTTCCTCATTTCAGGTACGAGATATCATGAAGAAATTTTCTTAGCAGCACAAAATAAATGAAAAAAAAGTCTGACCTCCAATGACATACACAAAAAACAAAAAAATCCAGCTACTGAAAAGTAATGGGAAATTCAATAAACCAGGAAGTGGATACAGTTTTGTTGTCCCTGGGTCCAGCTGAACTGAATCTATATGTGTACTACGAGCTTGGCGTGCTGCACCCACATAGCGTTTAATAATACCTACACCGCTCAGCTAGAGCCACTCTACACTACCTTATGTAACTGTGGGGTCACGGAGGGCGAGGGTGGAGAAGAACGTGTACGGTATCCTCAAACGTGGAGCGATACAAGGTACACTCTACTTTCACTGCAGTGCAATCATGCACGCACGCACGCACACTCGCGCACACACACACACACACGCACACACACACACACACACGCTCACACACACGCGCTCACACACTGAACACTGCCATAGCAGCAGTGCCTGAGCAGCTGGTACAACCAGGTGGAGGACAGATGCCCCGCCTCTGGTTTGGCCTGTAGCCATGGTGACACAATGGGGCCCCAACCAGCAGCTTCTCTGGGGAGGAGGCGGTTGGGATGGGTTTGGTTGACACCCAAAGGAATCCAGATGATACAGCCCACCCATGTTTAAGCCCATTCCCGTCGGATTGTGACAATTAGAAGCTCTAATCGACGCTGCCATTTTCCATGGGTGCCTGGGCTGGGTGGCCGTTTCACAATTAGCATGAGCGCATTTAAGTATATATACATCAACGGGGACTTTACAAAGAAACCCAGGAAGCGCTTGTTTGTAAACTATGGGCATTTTTTTGTGAGTCTTTTGTTTTAGAGTTATTTTCCCACGTGGAGAGAGGCTGTGTTTACATGGTTTGCGGTACATGAAACTGTAACAAAAATATTATTGTTTTAAATGTGTTGAAAGGGCTGAACTCAGAGGCGTCCCACAGGCCCCCAGTGTAAACACAGGAGGGCATGACCACTGAGGAAGAATAAAGGATAGAAGGAGGAATAATGGAGGCGAAAAGGAAAAGCCGAGCAATGAGTCTGAGAAATCAGAGCTTGCTGGTTGCCAATTACTAACAGATAATGTGTGTGCACGTGTGTGGTTTGTGTGTCTGAGAAAGTGAGCGAGGTGATGATAAACAAAGGCAGAGTCAGTGTAAAGTGGTGGCCAGCCAGCTCTCAGCTGGGCAGGTTTTTTTATGGAAATGGACACGGAGATGCTGACTGTCAATATCAATGGAGTCGGGGAGTGTCTTTGCCAGAGCCGGACACAAAGAGGAAGGAAGGACATTGTGATAAATCTCAGGACTGCGCTGTGTTTCTTTTTCTCTTCCAACTGGCCAGTATGTAGCTGTCATCGGTGTCTTGATGAGCGATGGTCAACTCAAACAGAGGGGAAAAAAACGAAGCAAAACCGTCACCGAATCCGAGGAAAAACTGATTTCTCAAAAAGCCTCAAACATTTGGGCCTGTGTCTTAGAGCATGAATGTCCATCAACCTGTATGATACTATAAACATGACATCGATTTGAACTTGAACACATGCAACTGAAATGTACACGGGCAGACGTGTTCAGTTTAAACTACATTTTTCAGACACACACATACGCATACGTATGGCTGTGCAAACAGCATCACATGACAAGAAGTGATAAAGGCATCGGCATACGGTGCGCCACCATCTAAGGAAATGCCTGTGTGGGTGTGTGTGTGTGTGTGTGTGTGTGTGTGTGTGTGTGTGTGTGTGTGTGTGTGTGTGTGTGTGTGTGTGTGTGTGTGTGGGTGTGTGTGTGTGTGTCTGTGTCTGTGTCTGGGTGCGTGTCCCTGACAAAGCAGCCTGTGGCACATGCCACTGAGCATCAAATCTCCTTGTCCTCTTTCTCTTCATCTCACTCATTCCCCTTTAGGCCACCGTGTTTAAAATAAACCTAAAAGTATGTGGAAATCGGTGAAAATTGTGTTAAGAGTTAATGTGTGTCACCGTTTCAACATACACAGTGGAAAAACGCCGGAGTGGTGAGTGGACCCGCAAGGGCGAGAGGGGGAGACGAGAAAGTTTCCAGACAGTCAGCTGAGAGCACTGGTGTGTCACAAGATTGCTTTTTATAGGAGTGCTCTTTGTTGTGTCCTTTCCTTTCAATTTAACTCACGCGCACGCACGCGGCCGCACGCGCACACACGCACACACACACCTTCTGTCAGCTTATCTTGCCCTTTCACTTTCCTCATGCCCCTCTCCCACTGCCCCACACAAAGAGACAGGAAGTGTGTATGAGCAGAGGAAGTTGTCCATACAGAAAACAGAGGAAATCCTTCGTCCTAGATTACTTTCCCACATGCAAAGCCACACACACAATTATACCAACATACAATGAAATAGATGTGGCCTGATTGGAGGTGAAGATAAGTACTTGCGCACGCACGCACGCACGCACGCACGCACGCACGCACGCACGCACGCACGCACGCACGCACGCACGCACGCACGCACGCACGCACGCACGCACGCAACACACACACACACACACACACACACACACACACACACACACACACACACACACACACACACACACACACACACACACACTGTGACTATTCCAGCTGTGCTGACTTGACTTGAGAAATGTAATAACCGCTCTTGCACTGATTCAATGTTGATACCATGTACCCGCATCACACACGCAGAAACGTATAGTGGGTACAAACGGGGCGTCCCGACTCACGGAACACAGACCAACACACACTTCGTGAAACGACGAAAACACAAAGCCCACTAATAGATTTCTCAAAGGGTAACCACACGTTGCCATTAGGTCATTATACACAGAAGGAGCCAGAGTGCTTGCTCACTCATCCCTTCCCACTCGCAGGAAGAACCATGCACGTCCCAGCAGATCGGACACATGCCCATAACAAACACATACACACACACACAGTGTTTGCACACAAACACACACACACACACACACACCATTAAGCAGCGGCATGGGTGCTCAGCAGGATTTAGAGGACAATTAAAAAGCTCAATTAGTCCTATATTCTTATTTCAAGGAATGAGCGCGCGTTACAGATGGCGCGGCGCGCACGTGGCTTCTAAAAACACACACTTTGCTGGTTTCCTCCGGGGACACAACACAGGGGGAGGTGCACCGAGGCCGAGGGATTTGGTGTAAATACGTCTAATGCTGATGCGTTTGTGAGGCTGTGGAGATAAGTGCCCAATGAAAAAGCACCACACATCCTTAAAGTTGCAACATTACCGATAACAATATGACATTTATAGAAGGCAATTCACACCTATGACTTTAAATCCCTTTGGTAACTTTTACTCGTTCGGCGATTCTAGAGACCGTCAGCATCTGCGCCTGTACACAAATACATTTACAAGCTTGTTTTTGCTCTCGTTCGCCCTCATTTCCTTTCACTGCGCCTAAACTATTTCCAATCTCGCCTTTCCCCAAACGCTGCCCATTCTCAAATCTCCCTTCTTTCCCTCTTTTCTCCCTCTCCCCCTTTATTTGCGTCATTTCCACCAAAATGAAGCAGCAGAGTCCCATTGTCTTCCTCTCCAGCATCCTCCCTCATCTTCCAATGCCAAGTGCGTTGAGTCACTGACGCTGAAGAAACCTGTTTGTGTATAACTGGATAAATAGCTGTTGGACAGCTCACAAACTTTGAATGGACAATACCTTTCCATTCAGTAAAAAAAAAAAAAAATCACACAAAAACAGGAACATGCGAAACGCAGATGTTGCAACCTGTTGATTTTTTTCCACTGCCAATGCTTCACTTTCCGCTCCGACTGGACACACACTCCCACAGAAACACACACGCCCACTCACATATGCAGCCAGGGCGATGAATTCAACCCAGCACAATGCAATCCCCGCAACTGACATTATAGGAGGGAGGCCCAATGCCAGAGGAACATACCGAGTTCATCCGGAGGTAAAACCCCACTCATGCTCAGAGGAGGGCATGTGATCCAGTTCCTCAATGAAGACGGAACTTGGCAACAAATGAAAGACTTCTGTTGTCGTTCGAAGCGGTCAGCCTCTCTGAGGGGTTTCAACTGTTACGGCAAACAGAAAAAAAGCTGATCTCCACAGCAGCTGGAATTTTTTGTGTATGATTTTTTTGGCAACTAAATGAGCTGTGCATACAGTGATTTATTGTCAGAGTCATTCAAGTTTAGCAACTTATGCGGGAGTTGGCTGGCAGGCCGTGTCTGGTTCAGCTGGAGGTTTCTTCCTGCTAAAGATTATTTCTCTCTCTCTCTCTCTCTCTCTCTCCCCCTCTCTCACTGCTGTCACCAAAGGTTTTATTCAATCATGATGGGTTTCGCATATCTATGCTTACATATAATGCATGGCGCACATGCGCACACACACACACACGCAAACACAGAGGGAGCAAACATCAAGCTGGAGTGGAGATGTCCCAGAGGGGAAAAGCCACTTTCCGGAACATTTTACCCAATTTGCATCGCTCCCGGCTCCATTGCTCTCTTTTTGCAGAGGAGAATGAAGAACAAGTCACAGGGCGTGTGTGTGTGTGTGTGTGTGTGTGTGTGTGTGTGAGTGTATTCATAGATCATGTGTCTGTGTGTACCCACACACAAAATCATGTTTGGGGTTCCAGCGGATGACACGTGCACGTCAGTTAAGCCAATGCTGGTAAACGTTTGTCTTTGAATGCTTGAGAAAAAAAAATAAAAAATGGTTGTGCAATTTAAAAACTGACGAGTCACTTGTTTAGCTAGTTTGTCCATCCGGGCATTCAAAACCCATTCATACTGTTTCACTAAAGGATGCAGGTCAGGTTTTAGCGCTAATGAAATTGCCTCCGTATAAATGTCCTTTCTGCTTGATAAATGTTATCCGCGTACCAACACACCCAGCTTAACTGGATGTGAATGAAAAGCTTACAAAACCAGATTTTGGTGAAGACACCTGATTTATAACATTAGGACATGCACCTTGCTGTTTTTAGTGGTCAAAAAAAAAAAAAAAAAAAAGAAGGCGCGCGCACGCACGCACGCACGCACTCACACACACACACACACACATCACACACAAACAAACAAACAGCTGGAGAGAGTGATGCAGAGCCATTGCCTTACAGAGATGATGCAACGAGAGGAGTCAGAGCCACAAGCAATCACTCTGATTAAGTGTGCGTGTGTGTGTGTGTGTGTGTGTGTGTGTGTGTGTGAGTGTATTCATAGATCATGTGTCTGTGTGTACCCACACACAAAATCATGTTTGGGGTTCCAGCGGATGACACGTGCACGTCAGTTAAGCCAATGCTGGTAAACGTTTGTCTTTGAATGCTTGAGAAAAAAAAATAAAAAATGGTTGTGCAATTTAAAAACTGACGAGTCACTTGTTTAGCTAGTTTGTCCATCCGGGCATTCAAAACCCATTCATACTGTTTCACTAAAGGATGCAGGTCAGGTTTTAGCGCTAATGAAATTGCCTCCGTATAAATGTCCTTTCTGCTTGATAAATGTTATCCGCGTACCAACACACCCAGCTTAACTGGATGTGAATGAAAAGCTTACAAAACCAGATTTTGGTGAAGACACCTGATTTATAACATTAGGACATGCACCTTGCTGTTTTTAGTGGTAAAAAAAAAAAAAAAAAAAAAAGAAGGCGCGCGCACGCACGCACGCACTCACACACACACACACACACATCACACACAAACAAACAAACAGCTGGAGAGAGTGATGCAGAGCCATTGCCTTACAGAGATGATGCAACGAGAGGAGTCAGAGCCACAAGCAATCACTCTGATTAAGTGTGCGTGTGTGTGTGTGTGTGTGTGTGCGCACGCGTGGCATCTCCTCTCCTCCTGTGCTGCAATTCTCCTCTGTCACCTCTCCCTCGGAGGCACTGGATTGTTTTTCGAAGGCTTTACATCTCATCATCGGGTAAGGTACATGTGGAAGGGAGTGTTTTAAAAGCACAACTTTCGTCCGTAGAACCAGAAGTGAGAATGGGCGGAGAGGTGGGTGGAGGGATGGAAACCCACATCTGGCATATTGCACATAAACCGAATAAAACGCGCATGTGTCTGAGCTCAGGGTGAACATATTTCCTCTGTAGAGGCTGTGACACACTACGTTTGTTGCTTTCCACACTGATAACAACAGAGCATTCATCTGCTGCTCTGACACTGCGCGGACGGAAAAGTTTCAGCAAATAAAAAACCCTCGACATCGCTCCACCTGACGGAGAACAACATGTCACGTTGGATCTTTATTTTCTGGCCTTGGAGGTCCCTAACAATTACAATTCTACCTCTTCATCAGAAGGCCCAATCGAAACCTAATTTCCCTCAAAGCATGCCTCTTAAGTCTAATCACCCAGGGGCACAAACAACAGCCAGGAGCTCAGGAGTCCTGCCTTTTCCCAGATAAACTCACCACAGGCCCTCTCCAATAACTCTAAGTGGCTTTGCGCGCATTCTTTTTCCCATTGATGGAAAAGTGACAGATGTGTGTAGAGGGAAAAGGCATTTGTGATTTGTGGTAAACACAAGAATGATAGAGTTTGGGAACCTCCGCGATAACGGTGAGCATATTTTTTATTTATTTTTTTTTAGATGGCACTGCAGGTATTTTAAGTCATGACAGTAAAATAAGCCGTTATTATTACTGTGACACTGCAACTTGAATACAATAAAATAAAATAACAAATAAAATTAATTGAATTTTTATTATTAATAAATCCCGTATTGAAAGCATTTTCTATAAGATATAGACTCTACACATATCTGTGAATGATCTGTGTCATAAGTCCGTGACCCCCAGGACTGACGTTGGACACACACAGACACACACACACACGATACAGCAGAAGTCCTCGCTAACACACACTCTACTCCCAGCGGCTGCCCTGACCCCGTTGCCTTCTCTTCACTCCACTGCATCACTAAATGCAGCCATTTTGGCTCCCGTAGGGCCCATGATGGAGCTCTGGTCGCCTCCTGGCCACATTCACACCACTGGGCCTGTAATGAAACTATGGATTTTCCATCGGAGTCCTGACACTTACTGCCTGTTTGCTGTGCATCCACTCTCTGCTGCACTATCCTCTACTGTACATGTGGACAGGAAAGGAGGGGATATTACTAGTGGAACACCTTTTTCTATAATTTATCCAGCCATCTTTCTGGCAATCGTTTGTCAGTTGAATACCATTACCCAAGTACAATATATTAGGTTGAAGACAATCCATGTAAAAAAAAAAAAAACATTAAAAGGAAGCCAAAAAATAATAAACATAGGAAAGGTTATAATGTTTTCAAAATTTTGTAAAAAAAAATAAAATACGTATTGCAATCCAATCCAATACAAGCGTGTGTAATATTGAAGCAGCAGAGAGGGTAAACTGAATCCTGTGCACCGTGTTGTGCATGGATGAGCATGTCCTCACAAACAGAGCTCATCTGCAAGAGCACAAACATGAAGAAAGAATGAACATGCCAAGGGAGTTAATGAGTGTTTGAGTGTGTGTGTGTGTCGTCTCTGCATTTTCATCTCTTTCTCTTACATTTCTGTCTCTTTTCCCTTAACACTCACTCTCTCTCTCTCTCTCTCTCTCACACACACACACACACACGCACACACACACACACATTCACACACACATTCACACACACACACACACATCCATACACACAGGGGTAAACATGACCTACAAGCCCACTTATTTCCAACCCCCGTTGAAACTGCGTTCCCAGCACTGTGCAGCTTTAAGATTCACCACTGTTACCACAACCCACTTTCTATGTTGTGACTGTGTACATATCCCCCGCCTGCACCACTAACATCAATGTTCTCTCTCTCTCTCTCTCTCTCTCACACACACACACACACACGCACACACACACACACATTCACACACACATTCACACACACACACACACATCCATACACACAGGGGTAAACATGACCTACAAGCCCACTTATTTCCAACCCCTGTTGAAACTGCGTTCCCAGCACTGTGCAGCTTTAAGATTCACCACTGTTACCACAACCCACTTTCTATGTTGTGACTGTGTACATATCCCCCGCCTGCACCACTAACATCAATGTTCCCTGTGACTCTCTCTCTCTCTCATCCTTCCTCTTCCTCGCTATCGCCAGCCGAAGCTGCCCTGACTACTGTTGCCGTGGCAACCGAGGAGCGGGCCCACCACGGGGGATTTGGAGACAACTTGGAGTATAGACCCCTATGTTATTGGAGACTTATTATTGGGTGTGTGTTTGTGTGTGCTCGGGTATGACAGTGTTTATTGTCGTGTGCCCCATACACTGATATCCTCGGCACAATAAAAAAAAAAAGGTCCCTAGTGGGGGCTTCTTTGCAGTGGAAAGCCATACCCTCACCACGGCACGGAAGGACAAATATAATTTAGAAGGGACATTGAGAGCCTATTGTATAGACACTTGTTTATCGTCAGACCTGTCCCTGATATAACTGCACAGCAATAGTATAAAGGGGAAATTGAGTGAGTGTGAGAATGGACGAAAGAAGAGGAAGCAAACTAGGAGAGAAGTACATCCAATTCTTTTCACCCCCTCTCTTTCCTGTCCACACCCTGTGCTGGCCCTACCCATTCCAAGGTTATCAGTAATCCAATAGGTTTCCCTGGAAGCAGCCAGTTTTCCAGAGACACAGCCAATATGCTGAATACAGAAACATCCGGGAGGAATTCTTAGTGAGTGACACAGCATTGGCTCTCTTCCTGTCTTTCTACATTACAGGATCAAGGGTGTCCTTCCTTCCTGCACTAGTCATTTCATCTCTTCAACTTTTTGGTCCAGAGAACAAAAGGTTTACAAATTTATCCGATTTCCTCTATAGTCACACAGAGATATATATTTATATATTTTTTTCTCTGTGCATTCTCTACCCATAATGCCGGTCTGTGGTACACGTTTCTCAAATTTTCGATACAAGGACCACCACTGTAATGTGTTCCGTAATGTGTGCAGCTGTCGCACACAAAAAAAAAAATCTGACGCTACTTTTCATGCAAAGTGCAGTGTGCAGTATGTCTCTGAATGTATTTGCTTCCCCGTCTGTTTTTTCTATTGTGTGCACCTATGTACTTGCCTTCGTTAATGAGTGTATGTGTGTAATAATGTGTTTGTGTGTATGCAGTTCTCCCCAGGGACCCTGTTTGCAGTTCTTTAATTAGCTTAATCCACCTGCAACACATGGACAGAGGAACAGCAGAGAGGGGTGAGGGTGGTTCGTGAGAGGGAAGGGTAGACAGATGAAAACATATCTCTTCCCTGTGCCATTTGTTACCCCCCCCCCCAAAAAAAAACACATACACACCCCCATCTCGGCTCTTGGCAGTGTTAGTAGCTGGCCAGACTATAGTAGAACCCACAGGAAAGAGGAAACTGTCTCCAAAATGGCCACATGTGCTGTCGAAGGCCAACAAATCCATATCCGCAGAGACTCTCTACCCAAGCAGTAGCCAAGCAAAATGACCAATTAAATATAATAGTGGAGGCTTAATTTGTTTTCACCAATTAATAATTATGCTGTGTGATTAATGGTATAGATAAGATATCTGGGGAGGGGGGGGGGGTATACACCTAATAAACACTATTTGTGGCAAATACGATTTTTGCAAAATAGGAGAAATTCTGTTGGGAATGGATGGGGGGGGCGTGAAGAAGTTAGTCAGAGTGAAAATAAGATGGGAGGGGAACGAGAAAGACCGAGTTGGGAGAGAGTGGGAGGGGAAGAGCAAAAAAAGGACCAGAGAAAGGAGAGAAAGAAAGGAGATGCACAAACAAATGCTAGCCCTGGGAATAGATGCAATCAGCTCAGTCAGTCAGCTAATGACTAATTCCATGGAGAAAAGAGAGGAGCAGAAAGAAAGTAGTAATAGTGTGAGTGAATTAAAGCGAGGAAAACAGAGGCAAAAGAACTGAACGGGGTATGAGACACAGGGAGAAGAGAGATAGATGCAGACATGACTAATTAAAGACTCCATCAGTTTGAAACATTTGAACCAAAGGAAAAGGATGAATAAATATTTTACAATGTCGAGGAGACGATGAGCGCTCTCCATCTCTCTGAGAGACTCTGGATGGAGCGTGAAGGTAAAATTCGGGGGAAATAAAAAGGGAGAAAGGTGTTGGAAAAAAAAACGACCTTCTCTGAGATACAGAAATAACACTCTTTGCCCAGCGAGCCTCCTCTTAAATGGCTAATTCTTCATTTTTAAGGGCTTAGCAGATGGAAATTGTAAAGCCACAAGGTCAGCTGCACCAATAATAGCGCCATTAGCTGTTCCTTTGCTAGCTCCGCGCTAAAATCAAGAGCCTTAGTCACTCCGGGAACAACCGTTACTCCTCTTAATTAGCACTAAATGAAACTTCAACTCTCTAATTAGAATGGACTTGCTGCCCTGCACACGAGGACTATAACAAATAAGCCAAAGAAACTCAAGTTCACTTTTAGACAACTGTTACCTCCAAAGATTAGCTAAATGGCGGACTGGCTTTCCGCTTGGCTATCACCGTCTCTAGCGCTAACAGGATTAGCCACGGGGTCAGCGTAATATGTCTAGCAGTGGTCAAGACGCAGGCAGGCGGGCTGCAGGCGAGTCACCAAGCTAACAACGGCGACAAAGCCCCAGGCTGGAGCTGTCCCCTCTGGGAGACGCCGGACGGAGGGGGGGGGGGAATTAGTTAGACGGCTGGAGACGCCGTCATGCTGTGGTGGAGGGATAAACACAGGGAGCTGATGCATTTGGAGTTGTTGTCTATGTGAGTGGGAAGGACGGATGGATGGTCAGACAGATAGAAAGAGTGATAGAGAGAGTGCATACTTTGGCCTTGAAATGCTCCGGCACCACATGACTACGACATAGCTGCATTTTTGTGACAAAAATAATACCAGCCACAAAGCCTTTCTCTATTGACAAATAAAACACTGTATACACATTGTGTGGATGCAGGCAGACACAAATGTGTATTTGTTTCCACACACAAACACACACACACATACACGTTAATCATCTTAACGTCACTAAACGAGAGGAACTAATCAAAAACAATCTATTAAGAATCTATTAGCTTGGCAACGGGTAATCTGATAAGCCCGCTACAGTCGCTTCCCATAGGAGAGTATGTATGCGTGCGCGTGTGTATCCGGTGCATTCTTCACAGCAGATTAGCTAATTTGATAGTAACTCGCATATTTACACTCATTTACACTCGTCATTTAGTATAATGGAGATGAAGGAGCTCCCCGCAACCTGTTATTTACTGAGATTTAAGGGAGGCATTGAAAAATTGTCTTTTTTTTTCTATTACGTGCTTTCTCTGCGATCACCCCTGCCACATCTGCTGAGAGGCTGAGCGGTTATGTAGTTTCCATGTGTGGCTGATGAGGGCCGGCTTGTCTAAGCCAAGGCATATACAGGGCGCTGTTGTGCTTAATTGCGAGGAAATGTGTGCCTCTGTGTGTGTGTATGTGTGTGTGTGTTTGGCATTGCGTGAACATGTATGAGCCAGTGTGTGAGATAAAGCCACCTTGGGCCAAAGGTAATCAGTGCCTGCTGTGCCGACCCCTCTGGACACTGTGCTGCCGTCCAATGTGCCACAGTGGGTGTTCGTGTATATATATACTGTATATACACACAAACATACTGTACATACATAAATACATACATACATAGATAGATAGATAGATACATACACACACACACACCTGCACGAATTTGCTCATTTTGGCTTGTTAGCTTGAGATATGACATGCCTTCTGGTGTCGAGGTGTGCTGCCTGTGCGTGTGTGTGTCTCATGCCAGACATGGGCGCACGCAGGGAGTCCTGGCACTGGGCCAGTTGGCACGGACAGAGCTATGCCAGGTCACGAAATTTCCCTCTCTACGGGAATAAATATTTCTCCATGTCAACACCAAGGACCTTCTCCAAAAAATAGTTTCTTCCGAAACCAATATAAATCTGTGATTACAGGGCGGCAGTGTATGAAAATGTTATTACCGACTGATTAAAAAAAAAAATACGCACGAGACGCACATTTCTCAATATCACACAATAAAACTCTCGAATTTAAGTTCATTCGAAAGGAGTACTAAAAAAGTCATAGGCATGTACTTTCACACATACACACTGTACACGCGTTACGAAAAAGGGAGTCTTTGATGTTCCACCCCAAGATGTCTAATGGAGATGACCTAGAAACAGGCTGTCCCGGGCCTCGCTCGGATCATGCGAGTGTCCCAGCTTGCATCCCGACTCCTCTAATCTTCCCTTAAAAATGGATTCGAGCATGGTGCATTTATTATTCATCCCTCGTCTCCTTTCTTTCTTTTTCCTTCCGTCTCCTTTTTCTGCCGGCTTTCTTTCCCCTCTCTCCTCCACTCCTCAATTTGCCTCATCGACCCCCGGTAGCACGGAATTACGACGGGAACGCCGAGGTAGCCGCGCAGGGCAGTCGCACGCTGCCGGAGTCGGCTAAAGTGCATCAGCACCGAGATTATCGAGGGCTCAACTGTTCTCATCAATGGCATTGGCTCACGCGGGATCCCACTGCAACTTATCCTGTGCCCCTCGCCCAGCTTTGCTTTGGTTAGTTCTGCACCGGTGAAATTCCCGGCTAATAGTCGCCGCCGAGATTAGGAGGAGGGTATTCCTTATGACTTCGCAGAGAGGACAATCTACTTGAATTCATTCCCCTTGTCCGTTAATGTCATGTTGGGCAAGGTAGGAAATATGGATCATTACGGCAGATGTCGGCTAAAGGTGTGGAGTTAGAGACACGGGTTTAATGAGACTATGTGGGTGGATTCACAAGTGAGAGGTGTGTGTGTGTGTGTGTGTGTGGGTGGCTGGGGGAGGGAAGCGGGCACATTAAAGCCTTAAAAGAAAAAGACCCCTCATTACTGTCGAGCCTTACAGTCAAAGTGTTACAGTCCATTTTCTGCCATGTGCAAGTACGCGAGGTTATCCCCGCACTTTCACATGCGTACATTTCGTTCTCTACAGAGGGAAAATGATTAGAGGAAAAATAGCAATCACTACATCACATCAACGCGCTACACTCGACTACTATCGGGGAGAGGAATCTTTGATCACAGACGAAGGCAGAAAAAGACAGAGCGAAAAGAGAGAATGTGTGAGCAGCAAATGAAACGGCAAATGAGACGGAGAACAGAAGCAGAGAGGAGACGGGAACAAGCGACGGATGATTCCGTTTACTTATTCATAACTGTGGTTTTACAGTGCCTATTTTAGTTAGTTATGGATGCCCTTTCCGCATGTTTTAAGCTTCAAAAACAGACATATATCTCACACAGATATATATATATATATATATACAGTATACTGTATACACACACTGTCGTTTCTCACACTTAAATAAGGTGGCAGCACCCCAGGCCTGGAGTCACATGTGCATATCTTACATTCATTGTGTGAAATTCTGCACCCTCCGAGGCTCCAGTGTGTCATTCCTCATTTGCGCGTATGAGTGCGTCCACGGGGAGATGTTGTGTTCTTTGTTCGGTCGAGAGGAGCGGCACGAGACGACGCGCGGACAGATGGGAGGAAGACGCGGGCTGGCAATGACGAGGGATAATTGATATCCACGTGCTCCAGCAGGAAACGTGCACGCACACACATACGGCGACAGTGTCATTCTGAAAACCTGACGATTATTCAGTGTTTCCCGCACGAAGAGACGCAAAGACTCTGTGGCACCTTTAGTCGACT
The DNA here is from genome assembly GCA_016785305.1 of Colistium nudipinnis. Lineage (NCBI taxonomy): Eukaryota > Metazoa > Chordata > Actinopteri > Pleuronectiformes > Rhombosoleidae > Colistium > Colistium nudipinnis. The sequence goes on along the minus strand of JAFBJU010000325.1, from coordinate 568,553 downwards.
GGAGGTAGCCGAGCGCAGAACCCGGCGTGGGATAACACTGAGAGAAAAGCAACGCAACATCTGTGCGAATAGTTTTAGAGGCCAACACATCAGATGCTGAACGCTAAAGACGAGAGAGAGAGAGAGATACCGTGTGTATCGCGGGCCTTGTCGTTCTCACGTTTCAGATCATCACAGCTGTGTGCAGTCAGAAAAAAAAAGTATTGCAGAAAAATCACATATGTCGCAGTTCATTTGGGAAGATTATTATAAGACTAGATGAGTGATGGTGCTTAGAGAAAGCCCTAAAACACAGCGTTAAATAAAGACTGTAAATGAGCCGTTCTGTCTCGAGCACTTGGGCTTAACGAATATTCCCTTTACCGGGTTTGATCCCTTTCATCATTCTCTACATCTCCATCCGCCGCTTTCTCATCTGATCCGTGTGTGTGTGTGTGTGTGTCTGTGTGTAGTAGTTGTGTGAACTATTGACCGAGGGCTACCGAACGCCAAACAAAGCCAGCCTCTGTGCTGCTGCCCAGGCCAAACAACTCGTGGCTTTACAGGCTGATCCAAATGATGACACAAACCACAAACACACACACATATATATATAAATAGGATTTTAAAGTTTGCATTACGCAAAGAAGAAGAGAAAAAGCAATGGTGTGCTCAAATGTTTCCCCAGTGTGTCAATTTGTCCCATTTTTTGACATATTGTCCATGTGCACGCACGCACGCACCGGGAGCTGCATTATGCACCATTAGAATACCAATGATCAGTCAATTAGGCCATGACACAGTCTTATAACACTGAGACCGGTCGTCCCAGTGGAATACAGCCTTCAGACTTCACGCAGCGATATACACAAACAAATGACAAACTGTCACTTGTTTTTAACCCCTGAAACGGCATGTGACCTCTGCAGATACCGAAGGGTTTCATGGTCAGGCAGCCGCAGCCACTGTTTCATAACAGTCTGCTGTTCTTGGTGAATGACATATTTAAAAAAAATGTTTTATATATATATAATAATTTAACACAACCCTCAGGGAGTTTAAAGCCATAAAGGGCCCCTGATTGAAGGACACTGAAGCTGCGCTCATTAATGTTTTAATACATAGTAATTTTGTCACAACAACCATTGAAACCATTTATATATTGTAAATGTACGCACGCACGCGCGCACACACCTGAGCCAGCCATAGCTACGATGGGCACACAGCAGGGGGTCTCCTGTCGCTTGGCATACTGGCCACATACAGACACAGCAGATGGCCCACACAGGCCCCCGATGAGAGGTACAGCTGAGGAACACTGCCCCTTTGTGTGTCAATGTGCGCGCACTGTCAAAAAAAACAAGCACTAACAATACGTTTTGGACTATCGACTTGGATTGCCTCTTCGGTCCAATGTCCCGCAGACCCCCTATTGAGATTGTCAATGCGAGTGCGCGTGTGTGTTTCGTGGTGAACGCCCTTTTATTGTCAATGCTCTACAGTGCCCTAAAGAGCAGAAGTGACCGGAAGAATTGGCCAAATCACCGCGGTTTCACCTGAACGGCCATCTACTGACCGATTCACAACACGGACTGAGGTGGACTTTCTTCGGATGGAGTGATATGAAACGGCGCAGGGGGGTAGGGGTAGAGGGAGAGAGAGAGAGAGAGAGAGAGACTGGGAGCGAGAGCGAGATTTTGCTGTATGTGAAGCTGGTATGCTGACAAATGAACAGAGACATGCCATGACCAATGACAAAGATAATGAAACAGTCAAAGAGACTGGAGGCCTTTAATCCCAAATATTAAGTGCAGCCATGCCCTTGGCCGCAGCGGTACCCTGAAGACCGCTGGAATTAGTTCATCACACAGGTGGACGTCACCTCTCTTCATCACTTCCTCCACCTCCACCGTCTCCTGCTTTTCTCTCCATCTGCTTCATCTCTCCTTCCTCCCTTTGTATATCTCTCCTATCTACGTCCAATCAAACCAGGACTCATTAGTATAAAGGTTCCCCTGTGTGTGGGGGTGTGTGTGTGCGCGCGTGTGTGAGCATTTGTTTGTGTGTCTATGTGTTTGGTCGACTGTGCACAGAGGGACTTCATTAGTGCATTAGACATGTTGTTTATGCACCCGTCCTGTTGCTGTAGGCAACCTTGGGCAAAAATAGATTCTGAGTGCATATCAAAGCACATCAACTCCTGCCAAATGATAAATGAAAAGACTTTTCAGGTATATAAAAAAAAAAAATGTTGAAAACTCTTTCAACAACCTAATGAAGGAAAGATCCATCTGGCACTGTCGGTCTCTGCTTCTCTGTTCTATCGAAGTGATACTGAAAAACACACGGAAAAACTCCCAACTCGAAGCACATTCCTCCATCCCACCAAAATATCTTCAGCACCTCCAGGTTCAGCTTTTTTATTTTTTTTAAACAGCATTCAATACTAGTGCTCTCCAGGGGAACGTATAAGGAAGGTGACACACTTTTCATTACGTCACAGTATGCAGGCACTCTTACCAAGGCGTCATAAAGAAGAGTCAGCCATCTCATTTTACTATAAACATTATAAGCCAACAAATAAAAACAGTAACGCACTAAGACACACGCGATCATACCATAGAGGAAGAATCAGATCGACATGGTTTCCTTTCTCCTTTACTCTTAACGTTTCGAAAATGTGCTGTGCTGGAATGTGTGATATCGTTCCATCTATTCCAAGCGCCGTTTAATTTGATGAAGAAAAAAATGAAGCAAAGGAACTACAGACTCCTTGTCTCAACTGCTACACAAACACATAGACACATTCAAGCAAACCCCAACAACATAGTGTAGCATTGCCTTCCCAGGTGAGGTTCTTCACACCCATATGCGGACGACGAGGGCAGAGCGGCGCAGGAGACGTGCGAGAAAAGCTAAATAAGTGAAGGGGACCGTTGCCAGGCTAAGTGAACGGGTGTCACGTTGACAAATGCACAGCGCTGAATCTCAGTCAACACTGTATTGTCTGGTGCCTCTCGTAAACACACACGCGCACACGCGGGCACACACAAATCCCACAAGTTAATATGCGCGCCGTGAGTGACAAACACACAAACACTGCCTGCATCCACAAACACACACATTAAAAGCGCACACAAACACACTGGCTGATTATACATTCATAATATTGAACGGATGACAGGTCTTGAGCAGTGCGAAGGGAGACAGGGAGAATTCTAATGAGCTACCATTTACCCCGAGAGCTCTGTCCTCCGTAGATTGGATGCGCGCACACACAGCGACGCGACACATAGCAACAAGCCCCAGCATATTACATACGTAGAAAAATAATTATGATGTATTACATGCGTCCATCTAACACATAATCACGACGACAAATGTTAGATGCGAATCAGCGGCATCAAGGACAGAGGAGTCGTCGTGTTTTTCATTAATGTACAAATGTACGGTGAATGTGGTTTTGTCCTGAGCATTACTGGGTGAACCAATAAGCCGATGTAAAAAAAAAAAACAACAAAAAAAACAACTTAGACCGGATAAAAAAAAAAAAACTCATCATCCCCTCTTTCTTTCCACCTGAATGAAGTCAGTGCCGCACAGCTGACCAGAACAGACAAAAGCCATTCACCACTCGTAGTTGTCAGAGAGATCGAAAGAAAGCAGTCAAAATTAGAGGCGAGGCTGCATGTGGCGTGGGGACACTGCAGCTAACATTTTATGTCCAACGTGACTAACCTGGCCATCGACCAGAGAGCCGACTTGCTTTAAACTGCTTTAAAGTGTGCAGGTTTAAAAGAGGCACTGCATTGCACTTCAGGCAATGTATTGTGGGAAAAATGGCTAGAAAAACGGTGATGCTTACATTTAATGTGGCGTAAATGCCCGACGGTGAGCTGCAGGCACCCAGACTCACAAAGTGGTGGTCCTGACCACCGCCATTGGCAACAAAACGAAATAAAAATACACTTGTCCACGTGTCCATTACATAACAAGCAACAAAGTAAGTTTCTCCGGCTCATTAGCGGCCTACCCTCAACAACAGTATTTAGAAATAAGAAATAAAAGATCATTGGATCTATAAGGTAAAGGAAGAAAAAATGGGTGTATAAAAAAAAAAAAAAGAGGAAAATAAAATCAGTCCTACCTTCTTCAGTTTGCCATTGCGCGTGCCAACAAAAGCGACAGTGTTGCCACGGTAGTCGTACGCCGCCACAGAGGTCATCCCGTCGTCTTTATCGATGAAGAGGGGGATGCCCTCGATGGTGCTGGTTCCCCCCAGGGGCTGGTTGAAGTCTTGGCCACAGAAGTTGTCGTCTATCTGCAGGGGCTGGAGGAAGAGAGAAAAGAAAAGAATCAAACACTAAGCCTGACGAAAGGATTAAGGTTGTACAACGGTTGAAATTAAAAATTCTCAATTAAAAAACGTCATTTCATTGCATTGATGTTGAACCTTCACAAGATAAAACCTTTATTTCATACCAGAAGGGGCTTAAAGGTGGTATGAAGCGTTTCATTCTAATCTAAATAATCCCTTTTGTATTTTGTGGCTTTTATTGTCCCACTATCTGGAAGTCCACTTGTTAGTTAATGCCATTTCGCAGTGGGCGGGTATGGGAGATTATAGGTACATCATCTAATGTTAACTCTATTATTTGATTATCTCCCATGCGAAGAACGCGTGGGCCAGAACATGGGCCGTTCAAACCGTCTGCATATTGTCAAGTGTTCGGCCACGCCAGTAACACGGTGGCAATGTTGCTGACCATGTGACAATATCTGGAGCATTCCGGTGTCACAAGGGGGCCAAAAGCCCCGAGTAATCCACTGACCCATATGATGCCTTTACCAGTCACCGCTCAAACACGCCACGTATAATCAGTTGAGTATGAAGCGAGGTCAAAATGCCACAGACAATGAGTGTTTTGTTAATTTAACGCACTTTGTGTTTTTGAACACATTGTCAGGGTGGTTTGAAAAACGCGGAAATAATTGGCTCATTAATCAATTCAGTGATCAACAGAATATTAATTAACAAAGGTTTTGATAGTTGACTCCTTCGAGTCAAATAAACAGTTTTTTTTACCAAATGTGGGAATTTTCATACCATTGCAAATATTTCAGGTTTGTCATGTGTTTTTTTTTTTATTATTATTATTATACAGGTTTTAACTTGATTTTCTGTCCCGCGGTACAAGGGTGAATTTACAGACGTCTGCGTGTGTGAGACCTGGGGTTGACGACTTAAGTGCGGAACAGACCAGAGTAAAAAAAAAAACGTTTGTGTGAGTTAGTGGACACGCACACACCCACACACAATCGGAGAGTGTGTAAACGGCAGTGTAATCCACAGTCTTATCAGTACATCATCTGATTGATCCACACAGGAGAAAAAGATAACATCCCCTCCCTCGCTCTCCCGATCAGCCTAAATTGCCCGCAGCTCGGCACACGTCAATAGCCCGTTATTCGGCCTTTTTCTACTTTCTCACTCCATTTCTCCCATCTTCTACAGTAACTGAGCAAACATCAATACCCCCTCTCTAGTCTTTTTTCTACCTCTGTCCATCCATCCCATTTCGCCTAATCGCCCTGCATCACCCTCTTCATCCATCCTTCCTTCCTTCCTTCCTTGGCAACGCTCCCTCTGCCGCAATGTCCCCACTCCATCCCTCCTTCTTTTATGCACCTCTCCAGGCCCTCTGTGTAGAGGTGCGAGTATATGTGTGTAGGTCGGTAGAGCCCTCAAGTCGGGCGGACAAAGAGCTCAGTCTGTGCAGTGATGTCACGTGGTAAAAGAAAAGGGAATAAAGAGAAGAGGGTGTTTTAATGGAAGCCTCGGTGTGTGTGTGTGTGTGTGTGTGTGTGTGTGTGTGTGTGTGTGTGGGGGTCGGGGGGAGTGAGAGACAGGTACACACACGGCCATTACCTGAAACAACTTTCTTTTGTAACTGCTAATGGCTACAGGGCAATTTCTTCCCTCTGAACAAAGGCGATTGACAGACAACACACATGTACCGTGCGGACGTGTACATTTGTGCGCACATACACACACGCGCATCCACTGCATCCCTTTTATTTTCCATGTGCACACACAGATTTGGCTTCAAGCTACAAGGCAATTCCCATAGTCTTCATATGACATACAACTAGGGGCAACAATTTAAACGGTATGGTGTGGTCATGAGAAAAAAATCCATCAGTCTGGATTAGAGTCAGCCTTGCAAACACACAGACACAAACACACACACACACACACACCCCCACGCGCACAGCAATCCCATGACGTCGGGGCCTAAGGGAAACAAGTTAAAAGGGTTAATCCATCATCTATGGAGGGAAATATCTGTCGAAATACTGTATACACTCTGCCCTCGAGTCCATAAGGGTTAACACATACACACACACACACACACGCAGGAACACAACCATAGCCTTAATAGGTCGGTCTGAAGAACTGAGAGGTAAAGGTGCTATAGTGTTCCTGCAGGTCAGCGCACATCAGCGTGGAACAAAATGTGTTTCCCTCGAGGCCGCAGAGCATTTTCATAGACGCTATATGGCGACGGGATACGAGGCACGAAAAGACTCCCGTGAGTATCGGAGCTGATATTCAGCGCGGAGAGAATAATTTGGTCTGTGGTCCCTGCAGGGTTACTGGCTGGAGACGGTATTAAGCATCCTGCGGTGTTTTTTCAAAGATGTGGAACTCCTCCGGGGAGGAAAGAGTTAAGCCAACAACCTTCCGCTGACTTTGGCAGCGGTGTCTTCACAAATGCAGAAGAGGGGGTTTCTTGTTTTGATTTTCACAGCGAGCACGCGGCGCCCGCTGAACGAATTTGTGGATTTGCAGTTCACAGGCTCTTGGCCCTCTCCATTCAGGATCCCCTTCCAGGAAAAGAAATGCATGCCAGTGTGTGTACGCTGCCTCAGGCTGTAATTCTATTCGGTTTTATTTTTCTAAAAAAGAAAGGGCATTTTTTTTTTTTTTTAACGCCATCCATCAATTATCAATAGGGTTTACGCAATCCGAGCTGAGCATTGGTGAGAGGCGAGTTACGCCCTAGACAGGTCACCAGCCTATCAAATGACCAAAATATATACAAAAACAATGTCTATTAGGCATTTTCTCATGAAAACTGGTATCACATTTTTTTTTAAATTAAGCTACACATTATTTTGTCATTTTATTGACTCCTAGCATGTTATCCACCCCTTTTTAGTCCTACCGATAATCCTACCCATAGATCTCTGCAATATGTTCTGTATTGAATCAACTAACCAATGAATGAATCAACTAATCGTTAAGTCTTTGTTACACACCCAGCTTGAAAGCAAGTTCCTAAATGTTGACGCCTAAAAGGAGCTTTGACAGGGTTAATAAAAAGGCAACGAGGGACCATTATACGTATGTCCCATATGTCCTATACGTGTGGTTCGTATATACAGTACATGTGAGCTGTCAGCTGATATTCAAGGTCACAGAGAAATATGTGTCCTAGATCCCGCTGATACAATAGATGAGGATTGCACACAAAGAGAAACATATAAACCGGCCCACAAGCGTGGCGCTCTTGATACTGCCAAATGAGGAAATACATACATGTATTCATTCATTCAGCACCGAGCACATGCGTCTGCGCACAACTCCGCCCGCAGTAACTCAAAAGAGGACACATGCAGGCACTGAAATGCTGGAAAAATCCTTCCCCTGTGATAACTGTTCCTTTAATGAATTGCGTGAGGAAAACATGTCTGGACACACTCACATGGAACTCGTCACTAGTCACCTCCACTGGGCGAAGCTTTTGAAAACAGCAGAATACAACATGGGCTTATAGACGGGAACATGCTAGCGTTGTTGACTGAACAAACTTCTGCGAATTAGGGGCCATTAACGTGAAAGGAAAACACGTTCCGCAAACACACACCCCTGCTTGATTTAGCGCGACGCTAGTACTTGGACACATGTTGTGATAAAAAAAGAGCTACGTTTCTGAATGGAAACACGTTTACAGCGAGGGGGGGGAGGCACAAAATATTTTCATTACGAGAGAACAGGAACGCACTGGTAAAGGATGGAACAGAGGTGGCGGGTATAAACGCTGACGGCACGCTTTCCAGACAAGCCTGTAATTCATCAGTGAGTGTGAGAGTGTGTGTGTGTGTGTGTGTGTGTGTGTGTGTGTGTGTGTGTGTGTGTGTGTGTGTGTGTGTGTGTGTGGGTGTGTGGGTGTGGGTGTGTGCGCGCACTGATGTGTGTGTTGGTGTGCGAAAGGGCAAAAAAACGCCTCTCACCGCACTAGTCATCAGCCGTCCCCTCATCAAGCCAATAAACACACATTTCCTTAAGTCTCAAACACAAAATGTGTTGTGTTTTTCTGTTAAGACATATCTGCACAACATGGCCTGTTTCTCTTGGGGTCAGAGAGTGAGTTGGTGTTCATGTGTGGGAATGAGAGAAGTGAAAGAGATGTGGACACTGGGAAAGAGAACCAGACACAATCGTAAACGGCATGCACCACATGCGTTATCACAGTGTACACACACACACCCACACAGCTAAGATTATGGTGACACACACAGGTGATGGTTTACATGATGTGCTTGCATGTGCCTGGCTCCAAGCGGAGTGAGGAATTCTGGGAGGGCGTAGCTCATAAATTACCCAGAAATCTGTGTGTGTGTGTGTACACACTGTGAAGCATGTGTGTGCCCTTTTAATGATTTATAAAGTGGAGGAGCAACCTAGCATCTGATGGCATCCGTAGTTACACTTTCATAATGGTCATAATTTGCGTCTGCGTGGTCAAAGTCAGCCATCATCACTGTACTACAAGTATATCCCAGACAGCCACACAGGTATAACCTTACAATATCAGCTGAGCTATTTATCACATGATATAAGAATTGTATTTCTACCTGAATGTGTATAGGAGCCAAATAAACAGATCATTCCCATATTCTAACACATCCTGACACAAATGTACGTCGGAAGACAGTTCTCTGTACCGCAATCGCCGGGCAACATCACCGCATGTCTACGCTTTCATTTAACCGCCTGAAAAGTCTCTGCCAATACATGTCGTAATCCACGAAATGACCACACACAAAGACTGCATGTATCTCGGCAAGAGCAGGAACAAATCCGCAAACAAACACGCTGGCATAACTCCGAGTGTCATGGATGCGCAGCGAGAAAAGCTCAACCGGGGTACGGCCTTTTCGTATACAGGCTAAAAATTCAACACCAATGTAAAATGTTAAGCCAGAGAGAGAAGAGTTTCTAAAGGCTGCTGCCGGAGGATGATTTCATTTTTCCAAATATTCTCTAGAATACGTTTAGTTGCCCCTCACTGATCACTAACTAAGAAAGAGAGATGACTGCAACAATTCCATATTCATGGGCTGCACGGTCGTAATTTCTACGTTGAAGGCACTCCAGGCACACAATGAAACCTCAAGGAGTTGGCACCAGCTCGGGGAGCTGCATCCAAAAGCTGTCACCACATGGTTAGACCACACTCCCACTCAATGGGAGAGACAGAGGGGAAAAAAGACATAGTGCATGTCGTAGCGTATGTACGGGGGGGGTTGATGATGCGGGGAGTAGGGGGGGGGGGGGGGGGGGGGAGTCACTTCCAAATGCATCTTTGCCAATATAGGCACACCAGCAGTTAGAGACAAGAGATGCTGGTGATCTGTGACCGTCGGTTCACATCCGCACACCAGCTGTGAACTGTGGATGAGTAACACACGTCCTCCCTCCATCATCAGCCACCACAGGAGCCCTAAAGCAAACTACTTAAGCTCCAACAGCTCTGAGAGAGCCGCTCGGTGACCAACGGAGGAGGACAGAGGCAGCGGCTGCAAACCGTTGTGTAAGCCAACTGAATCCGGGGTGTGTTCAATTTGGGGTAGGCGAATTTGGGGAATGGCTGTTGATTCAACTCCCATTAGCATATACCGTGCACCATTGGCATGCGCAGGACAGCCACACCCCCTGCCCCACATTTTCTGATTACTCCTGATAACGATGTATGCAACACACCACCCAGACACAGCACAGATCAATACATAATTACACTGACAATTAGCATCATTAGAGTGGTGCTGGAGATGGGGATTTGTTGAGCTAAACACTCCTCAGAGAGAGAGAGAGAGAGAGACAGAGGAAAGAGAAGGGGGGGGGGGGGGGGGGGGGGGGGGGGGGAATTAAGCAGCTCACACACAGTCTGCATGGGGTCTTTTCCAAAAGGTTTTCTATTGTCCCTTAATAATGGGATGAGAGCAGCACTTGAGCTCAGAGCAGGCGTGATTATTGTTAACTCACACACACGCACACACATACCCTGTGTGTGTGTGTGTGTGTCTCTCTCACACACACACACACACACACCATGTCTCTTTCCTGTACGAGAATGAACCAGTTCCTACTTTTTAAAACCATATCAAATATGAACTGAAACATGAGCCGTTAGTATCCACATTTAAGACGAGCCGCCCGATCGGTGTCTCCTCGCTCGACTCATTTACACTGTCAATTAACTGCGCCCATCAACTCTGGCTCACTTCATCAGGTCTACGGTAATTACTGAAACACATTTGCCGGCACATCCTTTCACATTAGGTGGGCAGAAATGGCACTGTGTTTTGCAAAGGCTACGAGAGAGTTGCGTGGATTTGATGATATTCATGACGGTTGGGGGCTGTCCTCGAAAATCGCCTCCACTCTGCGTCTTTCCTGAAACAGTGTCATAAAATGTGCACGGCTTACTTTATGTGGGTTCGGGACTTTTCCGAAGATTTGCTATAAGCCGCGAAGCAGCGATGACTCCTCGTCTTTTGGCCTCGTTTCCCAGAGACGAGTCAAACAAACACCACGGGCTCACAGAAAGGGAAGGTGAGAGCAAACACCGGCTCTCCTGCGAGACTGTATAATAGAGCGTGTTCTTATCTGCCACAGGTAAAGGGATCACTGGCAACATTTGCGTGTGCTATACAGCTATGGTCATCCTCCAGGGTGCACTGCGCCGCATGGGGCTGCCGAGGCTGGTACCCGCGCTCCTCCTCTGCAGCTTCCCCCGACCACATTCACACCCACACTGGTTGATAAGAGCGCCTTGCACACGCACTGGCTTCTGGCCAATCAGCACACTATTTCAAGCTCAGCCACTTACTTCATTATAAGCATTCTCTGATTTTATTAAAAATGTTTCCAACAATCAAAATGGAATTTTTGGATATGGAGATTTTACGACCTCTTTCCTCTGCTTCAAGCCAGCACCATTGAACGACAGAGAAACACGTTTGGATGTTTTGGTACCACCCCCATGCACTCGGTTTGCTTGTGCACATGTTCCGCGGAGAGGTGGCGTTTGCAAAGCAACTGATAACGAAAGGCATTAAGACTTGGACTGATTGCACATACATGGCGCAGCAGCATTAGATGGGCTGGCTCAGATGTTGCTCGTGACTTTAAAAGGCCCACCGAGGGCATTGCTTTTTTCCCCGTGTACAGCATACGCACATGAATTGCCTTTGTTTCCCCCTTTCCCTTTCCCAATCTCTCAAATGCATTGCAAACACACAGGCAGGAAACACATCTACAATTCCAACGTTGATTTCGGGTTTAGCATCAAATCTCCTCTTTGACACTGGTGGCCACGCAGCAGCTGGCCTACGCGCCATGGAACGATGAGAGAGCCACCGTTTATTTTCTATGACCGATTGATTGATGAATGGGCTTGTGACAAAGTTCACAACATCCCCATCAATCTGGTTATGGAGCCAAAGGAGCTTGACATTTCGAAGAAGTCTATGGGGGGAGGGGGGGGGGGGGGGGGCATAAGGACATAAGCCGCACGTAGAGGAGGTTTCATATAAGGCCAAGGAATGTTCCCATAAAACTTGTTTTGATACTTTCCTTAACCAACCGATGTTACGGTGACTATTCGGCACATTTAGCACTGCATCAAGTAAATACAGCGTCCTCGAAAGCATTACCAAACGTTAAGTCCACCAAGGGATTATTGATCCTGCGGTAAGTACGGAACTATAAAAAAAAACATTTTTATGTGTGCCCACATACCTATTTGTTTTGTATTTAGTATTTGCATGGCTGTGTCGTTCCAGAAACCTGCTTTCTAGCTTAACGTTAGCCGGAGATGACCGTGTGTGGAATCCGGTGATCTGGACAGTGACCCCTCTGACTTCCTCAAACTTGGGAAAACCCAATTGTTTTTTTTAAAGTTCAGAGAGCTGAGTTGTGTTGCAGGCACGCGCAGAGCGAGGGCGACGGGGTTGACATGACGGAGAGGCCTGGTGCCGGAGAGGACGGCGTGGTGACCAGGTGACGGACACCGATATTATTTGCACAGCAGCCAGCGCTCAATCGCCCTCTCCTCTCCTCTCCTCCCTCTAATTCTCCCTCGCTCTGTTCTGCCACACGCCCTTTTCTCCCCGCCGTTCTTGGCAGCGGCGGCAGAAGCATTCCTGAGGCTATCGCTCTTCCACTCGCCCTCCTCCTCCTCCTCTCTGTCTGTGAATCAACGCCTCTCCTCCGACAGGCCCCGGCTGAAAAAGGCCTCGCCGCTCTCTCCTTGGCTGGTTTTTCACCCGCTCTCTCTCGCTCTCTCTCTCTCTCTCCCTCCATACACACCATTTTCTCTCATTAGGATTCAAACCGTCATCACTCACAAGCCCACGTCGCATCCAAGTCGCAGTTTGCCAGCCGCGAACGCGGGACATGGCATGGCTCCACCGACCCTTCGTGGCCGATAACACATTTTCCTTCGCTCCTCTCACCTGCAGTTTACGTGATACCTTCGGGCGCGAACGTACCGAGAGGCCCACGCACCTGCGCTTGACCAGAATCCCAGCAAATCGCTGCAGTAAAGATCAGGTTACAAACGTGTAAATGTGCTTACATTCCTTCGACAAAGGGTTTTGCGATTTCTTTTCCATCCCCCCTTTCCCCTCGAGCCTCTTTCTTGGCATGCTCAGTGATTTTCACACTCACTCCGTCTTCCTCATGTCCTCAACGTCATCCTTCAAATTCCCCAACTCTCCCCTCTATGTTGCTTTGGCATGTAACTTCCTCTTGTCCTCTCATTTTTATATGCACCCACGCTCTGCACCTCTCTTGTTTTCGTTTGCTTTTTAGCACAGCTCCTTGCCTCCCTCTTGTTCTTCCTCTTTTTCCTTTTTTTCTTTTTTTTTGCATTTACCTCCCTCAGTCCTACCCTAACTTAGCCACTCTCCATGTCTCTCGCTCTCGCTGTGTGGTAATGGTTTTGCATCGATCCACAAACCTGGGAGAAGGTCAGAGGTTCGCTCTTAGAGCTCAGGGACAAAACGGAGACACACAAAGACACGGCCGCACATACGGTACACGGTAGACAAATATAACCATGTGCCAAAGTGATAAATGACGTGTGCCTGATCGTCCACGTTTCTACAGGCACGAGATGTTTGTAATATTCCCAAACATTTCTGGAGTTGCAGCCTCAATCTCACGGTGGCCACGAGCACCCTGATCATGGCCAGAGGCGAGGAATTAGGATCCAGCACAAACATGAACTCTGCACATGGTGCCTGATCATCCATCATTGCTATGTGTCTAACAGCTGTCCGGGCCAAACCCACCCTGCCCTGCCCTGCCCTATCCCCTTCTCTATGGCAGGGTCAACCTTAACGTGTTCACCCTCACCCCCACGTCACAGAGTTTTTCCCACACTGCTCTGTAAAATGTAGTTAAGGTAGGCATTCACAAATGTGTTGGCTTGAGGTCAGAGTGTTGCATGCTGGTAAAAATAAACGCATTCCATTTCGACTATATTCATTTTTATGCCAGTGTCAATTGCAGCTGCTTAAGCAGAATTTCTTAACTTTCCCAGACTATTTGCAACGGTAAATACCCGGAAGACATTGCAATATTGCATCATTATTAATTATTACATCACTCCTTTGCAAACAAGGTCAATCCAATCTACGCATCAACGTTAAGACTGCGCACGTTTATTCTGGCTTTTTGCGTTTCTCTATACGTGCTACCAGGGACGTTTCAAGACACTCTAGGGGCCCCAGACAAAAAAAAACTAAGCTTTTGAGAGCTCACAAGTACCATGGGCCACCTATAAGGGGGTTTCTGACGTGTCATTGCAGTGTCTTTTAAGGCATTTAATGGGGTTTCAGGTTGTGGCTGTGGTGGACAGCCGTCTTTGGGGGCCCCCTTCTAGCTCCGGACCCTAGGCAATTGCCTAATTTGCCTGCCCTGTTGCAACGCCTCTGCACGCTACGTATAGTTATTTTGCACAACACCAGCACTACACTGACAAATGGTATCAGGCTATCATCTAAGGTCAGATTTGTGGTCCCTGGGACCATTGACTGAGGTTAAGGTCAGTGGCACACAGCCGACGTCGGGTCGGCACTTAGGGCCAACCGTGGCGGACATCATTAACCTGCGGCTGACCCCTTGAGCCACGCTGCTGTCGTGGGGTCAGCCAATCAAGCTTATCTCTGGGGCTATTACATCATCATTGGTGACAGCATATATGGGACAACGGCGTTGACAGGTCGTTTAAGTGGTGATAAAATATCAGTGAACGTAATCCTTATCAAAACTCCAGTAACCATGGCAACGGGACTGACGGTGGGAATGGGATACTGAGGGGGAAAAAAGACTGGAATGAACAGCATAAATGAATAATGGATGTACGAATGGCTGGCATACGGGTGAACATGCAACATCAACAGCTTTAAACCGCGGCACGCTCTCTATAAGGCAACTGTTAGATGCAATGCAAATCAGTCAGTCCTGCCTTATCGAGAGCAAACCGCTCCACGGCAGTTTATTCTCCCGTGATATTGGACAGTGCAGCGACTGAAAGTTATCACGAAAGCATTCATTTTCTTCACGAGATCATTTCTAATGAGGTGAACGTCACATCAGCAGAATGCACAAAAGTTATCTATGCGGCATGCAGACTGCACTGTCAAATCTTCCACCATACTAACATGTAATATATCATCCCATACCACTCTGCACAAACAGCTCCTGTTTCACTAGGGCAAAGGTCAAATTGACTTAAATGAGATAGCCTGCTTTTAGGCTGGGAGCTATTATCATTGCGATGGGCTCCACGGGAAAAAAAAAGCCAGAGAAGAGACTGAAGACGACCAACAAATAAAGGCAAGGTAAGAGACTACATCGACACAAAATGGTGAAATAGTAGAAGACAGACAGGGGAGAGAGGATTTAGCCGGGGTCATTCCCATCACTTATAGTACCACACGAAAAAAAACAACAGTGCACCCGAGCTAATGAAGAGTTACACAGAGAAAGAGTGCTGTTTTTACAAAGTATCCCACTCCATTAGACTCAGTCCAGGGTGATTGGTTTCTGTGCGTGTGCGGCAAAGACATCTGCCAGTAAAAAATCGTGCGCACTGACATTTAGAGAAAAGGCTTTAAAACGGGTCTTTTAATTAAGCTATCTAAGGAAAGAGCGGGATGGAGGCGACGGATGAGTGATTTCAAGGAGCAATCGGTATGGAGAATGGGGTCGCGGAGACAGGTGGTCAGCTGAGAGTGAGGCGCACTCAACACTAATAGATGGAACAAAAGCATTCTCTGGTGGGTTTCAGACAGAAGAGAGTGGGCGAGCACAGAGGGGGGGGAAGCATGAAGACTGAAGATCAGTGGGAAAAATAAATGTGTGCCGTTATATGTTCGATTATGAGAAAAGCAGTGCCATTGGCTTCTGGAGTGCGTGTGCGCGCGTGTGTGTGCGTGCACGCGCGTGTGTAAGCGGTGTCCCCATTAACACATGCAGGGCCATGTACTGTGGATCAGTTAGTTAAAACCAAGTCCAGCTCATGCTCTCCCCCATAATACCCAAAGGCATAATGTGTGTAGGTTTGTGAGAGTGTGTGTGTGTGTGTGTAGGTTTGTGTGAGAGTGTGTGCGTGTGTGTGTGTGCATTTGAGTGACAGCTCACACAGCCAGGGGACCGGGCTAATGATGTCCCCTGTCTGACTTAATCAAGGCGCCAAAAGCCTACAGGGACAGCGAAGATGTGTATGAAAGAAGTGAAAATAAGTCACATTTCGCATTGCTAATCAGTGAGGGCCTGTAGCTTTGTGAATGTTTAATTAGCAGAGGCTGTAGCAGGCAATATCAAGGACAAAGACGTACTGACATCAACCCTAAACGTTAGTGTATGTGACCAGTGTATGCGTGTATACTCGCGTGTACTATTGAGCTGTACACATTGGGCTAAAAGCCCTTTTCCATTAGAATGGTTTAAAAAGGACCAACTAATGTTCTTACTAATTAGGGATGAAATGAAATTCACTTAAGTATTTTATTGCTCCCCCCCCTCCCCCCCTTTAGATCTGCTACACTATTTCCAGACTCCAATTTAAGTTTGCCTGTGAGCATCGGCGTGACAGACGAGAGTTTAGTTTGTTCAAAATAAGTCTTACACAGAGACAGTGAATAAAGCCTTTGTGGCGTTGGCCCGTATCGATGAAGCCTTTTGCTAACAGCTGCCTGCACACAGCAACTTCGGGAATTCTTCCTGCTTGAGATTAGCTGGGTGCTTAAGAATAAAAGCGCCGATGCTTCTGCTGTGATCCATTCATGACAGGGGTAGTTTATATAACTTTATTACAACATGGCTTTATTGCCAGTTAGAAGGCATCTGTATTGACTGGCCTAATCCTTAAATCGTTTCATTCTCACAGGCTTTGAGATCAAGCCAAAGGTTTCAAAGCAACAACGTTGCAAATCAAAATACAGAATCGCGATCATGTCTGAATGTGGTGTGCATTGACGTTGGAAATACACTTGTATTTACTGTATAGTACCTAGACTTTATATAAAGTGAATAATTACATTTTCCCCTCATGTTCTAGTGTTGGAAAAGTACAAATATTCATCCGACCAGTACCAGTTGCTATTGCCGCCTCTAGCAAAGTGACCACTTTCCCCATCAAACAGAACATATGTGCAATGAATGATTAAAAACACGGATTCACTCCGAGGAAAAGGATCTCCAAGAAACACAGAAACAATACAGAAGGTTTCCCCTTACCGAGTTGATGCAGGCCAGCTCCTTGTTGAGCAGCCAGGGTAAGGAGAGTTTCCCTTCTCCCTTGTAGCAGGACTGAATCCGCTCCTTGATCTTCTCTTTTATCCTCCTCAGGGTGAACAGGCACAATGCTGACTCTTTGGGTGGCTTGGCCCGATTCTTCTGTCCCTGAGAGAAGACCGTGAAGAGGATGTCTTCATTCTCAGAGATGCCCAGGGAGTTGGCCAGCTGCCGGCCTGGCCGGGCCAGGAAGGCGTCCTGCACCAGGCGGTACTCTACCCCGTCCTTGGTGCAACCGATGGGGAACTCCACGTAGGAGTAAAACTTGGGGTCATCCACGCAGAGGCGAACAATTTTGGAGGTGAAGAACTGTTCACCGCTGGCATCGGGGGAAGTCAGCTGGGTATCCAGCTGCATCGTTAGATAATAGACAAACTGTTCGCTGCTGAAGCTGTACACGTAATAGATGTCGAAAGCAGGGAACTTGGAGAGAGTGTCCGAGGGGATTTTCAGCTGAGAGGAGACAAACTCATCCTGATAGACAAAGCTGAACATGTCAGCGTTTTCTTCGTTCTCCATCAGCTTGCGACTGGACAGCGTTGGAAAGTATTCAGACTTGCCATCAATGGGAGTTCCGATAAACAGCTTGCTGGTAGGACTTTGGGGGGAGCTGATGATCACCCCGGACATGGTGCCGGACTCCGCCACGCTAGAGAGGTAGTGCTCCTTGCGGTGGTGGGGCTCACCGAGCTTGAAGAGGTCATCCAGACGCAGGAACTGGCAGATGCCCTGTGAGGTGCTTCCACAGGCGATGAGGCGGTTCTGGGCGTAGTCTATGAGAAGGAGTTTGTTCACATTGGGCGTCTGGGCCAGGTCATGTGGACAGGACTGCACACTGGGCGGAGGATAGCACTTCTCGTTGTCCACCACCGGTCCAGTCATGTGGCTGCGCAGTTTGGTCAGGTTGCTCGACAACTTGAAAATCCAGTTGATGGCTCCTACGTAGACTTCGCCGGTTTTGTTGTGTATGGCCAGATGTGTGAGCCCCCCCTCATGAGGGACATATCGTTTGAAGGGCGGGGCTTGGCTTCCACAGAAGGGTGAGCTCATTACGAGCAAAAGCCCCAGGAGGAGAATGAAGTTTCCCAGGCCAGCGGGCGCCACTGACCGAGCTAGGGGACACATCGCTGGGCTGTCTCAGGGGGGAGGGGAAGGAGAAAGAGAGGAGGAGGGAAAACACTCCGGTACCAAGTCTCGAGTCAGTATTTTCTTTCCCTTCTGTCTTTTGTTAATGAATGAAGGGAGGATACTTTGAAGGAGAGAGAAGGATAGGGGACGCGGACAAAAAAAACTACTGATGCGCTGTCCTGCTTTCAGAGTTGCAAGCCGTCATCGGGAACATCATCCACAGAGGCACGAAGCGGGAGCCCTGCAAGGAAACGAAAAAATATGATGAGTGTCTGAGGAACATTTCCTTTCAAAAATGCGTCAAACAGACAGAGAGGCCTCAGAGTCTCACAAATTGCAGATGAAGAAGAAATGCTCAGGCTGCCACGGTGATAAATGATATCAAATCAAGTCTGGACGGCAAATGTGTGTCAGCATTTAATTACGAGTTAAGATAGCATGGGAGGCATGAGACGATTATAAAAGGGCTCTGTAAATATAGTAAAAGTCTTGCTGAGGTGAGATAGAGAACCGCAACATTGAACTATTTTTATATGTGGTTGCTTTAGAGGAGTCATGCATTTGAAAAGGTACCAATGAGCCCCCTTATATCCAAAGCCATTTGCCGCGTTGGTCTGCACAAACTTTCCTACAATGGGTCCAACGGTATCGATAAAATATCCAGGACTCCCACTCATTGCAATTACACCTGCAGTCCTAGCAGCTCTATTCGTGCGTCAAACTCTTGTGACAGAACAGCATGTTACCAAACAAACTGCTTCCCCTCGGGGAGCTACATTCAGAATATATACTGGGTATTATCGGGACAAATATAACATAAGCAGAGAAAAATATTGAAATCCTCGACAATCTTATAATAAATAATTCACCGAGCGTGGGAATGGGCCTTTTCTTAAAGGGATAGGCCATATTCCAGTGAGATTATGACTGGACCAAAATAGTCACTTGGCAAATACAGTTGTTTATAATATTTATACAGTACAAAGGCTTGCACTAACATCAAATCATGGTGCGATTTATTTGTTATAAAAAAATTATTATTATTAGAATCTAGTTGGACAAGTGCATATCGAGCAAGCAATCGCCTACTCGAGCAGAGGACTACAGTCCTATGAAAGAACATTTTTCATCAATGATAATACGATGGGCAGGTGCCGGTTTTGTGGGGCGCCTGCTGCTACTTGACAGGCCAATCGTGTTCCAGCAAAACTGGGACATTAGTTCTCCTGTAAATGCTGATTATGCAAAACAGGACGCAACTCTCCCCGGGACCGCACGCTTCAATTTCACCTTGACTATCAAAGTGTCTGTGCGAAGGGTGTTTTATGACCACAGCGAATCAGAAGAGATGAGAGATGCTTCAGAGAGATGAGAATGGGAGGAATATGGCGAAGGGGGGGAGGAAGAAGCATGAGCTGGAGGAAAATCAAAAGGAGGGCAGAGAGAGGGGAGACAACAAAGAACATGTCCTGTTTCCATCTCCTGCTGCCCATCTGGTAAGAGCGGGACTATCTGCCCATCAATCACCAACCAAAGCAGATTACCGAATGTGGATTAGTGGGGAATAGCACCCGGCAAAATTCAAGGAATCGCAAACCATAGCTCAGCCCGGCTCCAGGAGAGGTCGTGTCAACCAATCGTCACAATTGGAAAGGCTGGGAGGAGACGAGTGTGTAGGAGAGGGTAAAACAAGGGGAGAAAGAAGAGCCGAGCAAGAAAGAAGTGAGGAAGAAAGGGACGGTGAAGCAGGCACTGCATGCACAGGAGAGGAAAGCAGAAGGGAGAGCGAGGAGCTGCAGGATCCAAACAACAGGCAGCACTTGTGCTGCATTTTAATCAGAGCTCTACCTGCGCTTAAATCCAACACCGGGGGAGCCCGGCGGATCCTCAGAGCTGCATCAGATATAACCCCACTCTCCACTCCGGGAGATAAAAATGGCTCGATGCAGACTGTGACCTCCATAAAGTGACTAGCCAGCCTATTAAAAAAAACAAACTCATTTCTTGCTTAATGGTGCAGTTGTGCCGCGCAACCAGAGCAGATGTCAATTCAAAGCGCGGCGGTGCACGGGGAGGCCTGCTGCCTCATTCCCCTTTGTTAATTTCAAGTGCGGTAAAGATACAAAGAGGCAGAGCGAGTGAGATCCTGATAGAGAATGGATAGACACCTAAAACTGCATTTTTCAGCTCCAAAATAAGCCTTACCCTGACATGGAGAGAGACATGTCCAACTGTTGAGGACATCGTCAATCCCTGACATTCTTACACACATAGGCCTTTTTTTTTTCCCTCTAAATTTGTTCATTTTCTCTAACCCCCTCCTAATCCCGCAGCGCCCAAATCCTATTCAATTTCAATTTCCTCTGGAACTTAAGTGAAATGGTGGGAACAGCGTTGGAACAAGGTTACGAGCCGTATCTCGCACCATCGAGGAAAAACATGTCAATCATTTTGGGGCCGGAGCGTGTCTGTGGCTTGTGGAACGGGCAGCCGCCGCATCGGGGGGTGGGGGGGGCGAGGCTGTTATCGCATGATGGGGAAAAGCATTAGGGAGGGCAGGTTGGAAGGGTCCAAGTGGATTGGATTCGATATCAAGATGGCCAATCAATTGACAGGACAGTACCGCGTCCCTGTGGGCATTAGGAATAGGTATGAGAGAGCTTGAAGGGAGTTGGAAGACAAGAGGAAAGGTCTCGGCAAGGAGGTTTTCTTCATTTGGGTTATTTGGTTTGACAGTGGTTGGAAGCCTGAGAGAGAAAGGGTGGTGGCGGTGGGTTTTTTTATGTGCACAGTGAGGACATTTCAGAAGCTGGTGAGGTGGTTATCAGGCGATGACTCTCGTGGGCTGAGCTCGATCAGCCAGCCTTTTCCACAAAGCTGCTGAACCCATCGCTTTAGACAACGCTCGCCGCTCAGGGCCCAGAGCTGTGCTGATTTATTGCCAGTGGCATATCAATTACAGCATTCACCACTGGAGGGGAGAAAGGGGAGGAGAAGGTGGCGAGATGATGAGGAGAGGAGAGGCGCAGACAAAGTCTCTGCCCTCTGCACTGCATCACGGCATGTGGGTCACATCTGGGGCGGCGGCGGGGGGGGGGGAGTGGAGCTGAGAATTGTATAAAGAAGGAAAGTGTCGAAAGGGAAACGTGTGTGAGCAAATAGAGGGAGGCTCTAAAGAAAAAAAAATGCTAATTCTTAAGACACACGCTCTCAAATACAAGCACAAATGCAATAATTGTAACTAAACCATAGCCTAATCACAGATGTTACTGAACGCATTGTGGTTTCAAAGACACACTTGGCACACTCCAGCCTACATCCGCCCACTTCGCTCGCTCTCGGCTCCGAAATGGTGTCTATATGTGCACACAAACGCATCAACACACGCGCAAAGCACAAAGAAATATCCAATACATTAAGCGCATGCAAATCAAAACAGACATACAAAAAAATAAATAAAATGGATTTCTATCTTAATCTGTCCGCCACCTCTTCCCTCAGCAGCCAACACACTCGAGGGATTGGAGATTTGCCCCGGGGGGAGGAAAGGGAGATGAGTGAGGGGTGGGTGAGAGATGGAACAGAACGAGGGGGCGGCAGGAAGCGCCGGGGTAGGGCTGGTGGAGGGGGTTGCATGGTTAGAGAGGAGGTAAGATAGAAGAGGAGCCAAGCCCTGAAGCCGTAATCCTCTCCCGGGGTCTGCCTAATCTCACCGCCACTATCTGCATATGGGGAGAATGGATTAGCAACCCCCCCTCACACACCGACTGATGGAGGAATTGACGGAGGGAAGGACACTACCGCATCGGGGGCGAGCCCTGGACAGACGCAAAGCTCACAGACAGACATAAACACAACAAAAGTTCAACGGAAGTTGGTACAGGGTAACAATGAACAGCTATTCCCTTAACGTGCTGACGCAGACGCGCACGCACACACACACACAAACTCCAGGTGGGCAAAATCCAAAATAGTCTTTTTCTGCCAACCGGTCTGACACATGTGCCAGTGTGAGGCAGTCTCAGGGGCTGAGATGGATAAAATAGAAAAGAAATAAAAATCAAAAGTCAAACCCCACACCCTCTTGGCTATCCACTAAGATCTGTGTTCTCGCAAGTACATCACTTAAATGTCAAACATACAAAGTACACGGCTGCCCATGTCGTAACCACAAGTTGCATGTAGAGGCCAGAGATTAATTTAAGGCAACATAACCAGAACCAGTCATTCCAAGGTCCGACATGTGTTTTTTCCTGTCATAACTTTATGTTATAAAAAAAAAAGTTAGGACAATGAGGCAATTGCTGATTTTAAAAAAAAAAGAACATCCCTGACAACTTTCCCTATATATACATTTTTAAAGCGACAAGTGAGCCAAGACAACTTTCAGAGGAGGTAAAAAACAATTTTCAAGAGGTCGGACAATAAAGCACTATTGTATATCGTGGTATCTTGTATCATTTCCTTCCTGCCCTGGCTGGGGGAACAAGCTGACTGGCAAGTCTTGGGGTGCATAACAAGCCCCTTATGAGTTCTGTTTTAGTGCCAACATAAATCAGTTTAGTGGAGGACAAGAGCCTGTGCCCTTTCTTTCTCTCTCTCTCTCTCTCTCTCTCTCTCTCTCTGTGTGGCAGGTGGCCTGCCAAAACAAATGCCTTATTCTAAACAAGTGTGTGTGCGTGTGCGCGTGTGCGCGCTACGAAGACAGGCACTGGAACATATTGAGCCCCCTCGCTTTAAAGCACCTTGCTGCGCTGACGTTGAAGACATCATCCCGCCCGGAGTGATAACATCTGATCTGGACCTATTTTGCTGCTCCCCTTGACAAGACGGAGATGAGGAGAAGCTACAAAGTAGAAACACTGGCCTCAGAAAGTCGCTCAATTACTCCATATTAAATTGGCCCAAGTGCGTACGCCAAGAATAAATTCTTTACGGCAGTTGCTTTACAAGCCGCTCAGCTCTGTGACTTGAAATTATGGAATCGGATGATTACACCTTTTTTTTTTTTTTTTTTTTTTTTAAGATACGGGGTCATAAAACACATGATAATAAACAATCACTCAAAAAAATGAAAAACAGAATTAAAGGCTTTACACCGCAGGCTTTTTGTCAGCCTGTCCATTAATCTGTCACACTCTGACCCGCGTCACATATATCGTCCGTCTTCTTTCTTTCCAGGCTTAAATCAGTGGCCTGCACAAGGACGAGGGGAAGAAACTATCCGCTCGCACACTCCAGTGCTAGAGTGGCAGCATGTACAAGGACACCTGCTTCTCTCACACCCACTGTGTCAACAGCAGTGTGTGTGTGTGTGTGTGTGTGGGTGTGTGGGTGTGTGGGTGTGTGGGTGTGGGTGTGTGTGTGTGCGCGTGCGCGCGTGTGTGTGTGTGACAGAGAGAAAGAGAGAGAGGGGGGCGAGAGAGACAGCTGTCTCACTGAGACAGTAGACAGCCTGTGGCCACTGCCTTACAGAAATTCTTCCACTCCTTGATCGATAAAAATATATGATATACTGTACAAACAGACACACACTGCGTTTTGCCTTATTTCATTTTCAGGTCATTATATCCAACGGACACCGCTGAATAGGCAATGGTATATGCGTTTGTAAGGCAAGTTTTAATGTTTGTGTGTGTATGCGTGGTGGTCGCAAATAAATATGGGCCTGTGCTCTGAGGCTAAAGCACAGTTGTCCCCTGCTCTGCCTGCATTTGTCGCATATGCGGAAAGGAATGGTGATGTGTGGGTGTCAACTGTTGCGTGGTAGTGTGTGTGTCAATTTATGACACCATCCCCACACCCCCCCCCTCTGAATCTGACCGCTGACAATCTCACACCAGGTCTGCTCCAAATGGAATGCAGAGGGGACTGTGCTGCAGACAAACCTCAGAAGAATTTATCACCTCTTCAAAAGAAACGCACTTTGTGTATATTTGTGTGTGTAAGGTCATCCGTGTGACAGGTGTGTGTGTGTGTGTGTGTGTGAGCCCTACTTTATCCCAAAAATCTCATTTCGCTTCGCAGAGCTGGCATTATTTGAGAACTTCTGCATCTGGAAGCAGTTGTGTTTGAACACTTCATAGCAGTGTGAGACGGTTGGATTATGAGCGGCACCTCGGTGCTTTCAATGGTTTCCGAAACACTGTGGCCGATATGTCTGCTGAAAACAGGGTGACGCACCCCGGGGCGTCTCCCAAGCGCACAGTCCCTGTCATTACAACAAAAGATGAACTGTATTTGTCTCCATCTTTATATTTAACCAAATCCTCTCCGTGAAATCCTCACACTCCAATTCTTTCCACCGTTTTTTTTTGCCAAACAGCTACCATCTCTCTTTGTATCTCCATCCGCCGTCAACAGCTCAGATCCGTACAGGGAACCAAAAAAATAGCTAAGGCACCAAAAGGTAGGTGGATGACAACATAAGCGTGGGAACGCGTTTTCTACTCGCTTCTACCTCTTCTCTCCGGGGGTGAAATTCTTGGAAAATCCAAGGCCGTCATTTCGGTTACAAAAAAAAAACGTTGCGATAGACTGCTGAGCCTGGCATCGCACAAAACCTGCCCACATCACATTTAGGAGAGGGACACAGACACACAAACAAACACACCACTGCGGGCCCCGTCAGATTAGTGGTTTACTCTTAATCTCCTGACCGTTTGTGCGGCTGGGTCTTTCTTTCCATGACAAATCCTGTGTCTAGCTCTGTGTGTGTGTGTGTGGTGGGGGGGGGGGGGGGGGGCGGGGGGGGGGGGGGGGGGGGGGTGCGCGTGGGGGGAAGTGAGTGTGAGAGAGACAGAGAGAGATAGAGAGACAGAGAAGGTGGCAGAGGTATACGTTATGTAGGTCAAGGCCAGAATGGGCTTGATATGCCACAAAGTAATGCAGTCATCGCGCAGGTCGTTAAACATTTCACCACCGGCTCACCAAGTCAAAAACACACTGAGCGTGTGTTATTGTCCGTAGCATTAAACTAAGACTTTATCTGTTTGAAATGGCTTAAAGCGAACTCCGGGATCGGATGAGGTGACGAAATGTCCACAGATCAGCCACAACATTAAAACAAGCGAGCGCGTTCAATGTTGTGGCTGGTCTGCGTTTTCTTTTGATTTGTAAAGTGGAAAATAATGAGTGCAAAATGGACATCAAATCACATTACTTACTACAATGTATATTTCACTGGACTGCAACTTGACTCGACCTGAAACAAGCACAACTGTCAAAGATCAGGACAGCGCCTGGTCCAAGAGTGACTCTCACCGAGTATCTCCTCATGAGTGATGACAGGGAAACATAGCAACAAAAATCAGGTCACACGTCAACTTTCAGTGAGAAGGTCAGGGACGATGAGGTGCGCTTTTCAGGTTCAACAGGTCCAACAATGAAAATGCAGAGACCTCAAAACAAAACTTCACTTGCTTCAATAATTCAGGAAATTACCCCGTGGAGTGTGAACGGTGTCCAGCTTTGTTATTGCTAATCACAAACGCGGCATGCACGGACACGCCGCCCGTCGACTGAATCAACACTGAACCAGACGAGTCACGATGAAGGTCGACCACAAACAACATTGTGGTTTCTCCCCAGAAGTCACTCAGACCACCTATCAAGCTGTGGTTGGAGAGTTACGAGCTGGGAGTACAGGTGATGATGCCCCGGGAGCCACGTGAGGACAGTTTCTGTCAGGGGGGCAGCGTGAGGTGGGCAAATATAGGCCATAAGTGAAGACTACTATTGGCCAATAGTTCCCCTTATTGATGTTGTGCGTTTGCGACACGACTTCGAACCCCAACTTCAAACTCGGGCTGAATGAAGAACATCTTCTCCACTTGTCTTCTCACATTCACAATTACCCCATTCTGTGTCAAGTTTAACCTTTTCTACTGTGCTTGCGTCGCCTCTATTCTCATTTCCTGCCTGCGTCTGTGTCATGTAGAGGTACACAAAACATGATTTACTGCCCGAGAGAGCGATTTGCCTTAGATAAGGTATGTTCATTTACTACATTCACCCGTGAATAAAGACCGCGGTGCGAGTTCTCTCTGTTGTCGGTGCATCCGTCTATGGCAGTGCTTATATTCTCCCTGCTGAGTTCACTAAAGAGGACTGCACTCCGCTAGGCCCGAAACAGCTTATTACTAAACAGTGATGGCCTCCGCTGCCCCTCCCTCCAACTTTCTTCTCCCTCGCACCCTCCATTTATGAGCTCGATTGACCCTTGCCACCGAGAGTGCTGGAGTGGGCTTGTGCTATACTGCTTTGTAAAAACTTGCCAGAGAGCAATGATTGTGTTGTAAAAGAAAAAAAAAAAAAAAAACAGGCGTGCCATTATAAATCCTCTCTGAGGATTTGAGAAGAGTGCCGGTGGTGGTTGGTAGTGGGCGCGAGAGAAGTCACTCCAAGGAGAAAGCTATTAAATACAATCGCTGTCTCCTTTTATTTTAATGGTGCCATAAATGTAACCTCCCCCTTTGCAGACTTGGTTTGGACATTTCCCCGAGTACGCTTATTGAGACTGCCAGCATTCATTTTCATCTTTCTTGGGACTGCACAAATACTCGGACGCTATGATGGTTGTTAATTATCAGCTCCAACCTGACAGCAAGATAATATTTCATAACATCAGATACAAGCTATTCGAATGAACTTAGGATACTCTCAATATTATAGAGTGACTTAAGAATGAATAAGGGAAACCAGGACAGTGTGGTGTGGGCCTTGTGTTATCTGTGGCATCAACAGTGTTCGGGTTGACGGGAAGAATGTGAATCTCAGCTCCAGAGAAATATTACCGCATCCACAATGTTTTTTTCCAATTTCCCCATCGAGATCATATCATTACAGAGACCCAACTACTTCAAAGACTTGACACAAGTCCATGCCTTAATCTGGCTCATAATCCTTATCTGAGAAGTCTCCTGGTGCTCCCTCGCACATAATACAGTCTTCAGTTGCTATTGTGGACACGTAACTGAGGACATTACTTTATCAGTTTAATACAAATAAATGACTTGCCTTGTTTGTAATGACAAAACAAAGTAAAGCAAAGCAAGGTCACACGCAAACTGACACACTCGCAAAATAACTGCACACAGCGTGTCTGGGCTGGTTCTGTATTTTTCGGGTCAAATAAAACAGCTAAAACAAGCGTTCGTTCGGCATGAACATCAAGAAAAGCACAATAACCCAATGGATCAAACTCATCACAATACACAGGACAATCTCCGACGGCATGAACACCAAACAACGACAACACCGCCACGTCCAGGAACGGGAACACTCGTTCAGTTTAGATGGCACAGTAACATCCGAGTCATGCGAGGCCACCGCCAATTATCTCCAGCCGCACGGTTGTAGACCTAAAACAAAAGGCAGCTCATCTAGCCCGGCCGTTTTTAGCTCAGGAGCCTGGTTTTAAGCCGGTGAACATTCAAGCCAGCAGACACTGTGTGTGTTTTTGTGTGCGCGTGCACACCCATGAATGGTGCGCAGGAGGGTAGAGAATAGGAACTCGAGAGCGCAGACGATTTCCTGTCTTGTCCCTGATCGTCAGCACATACTGTAATCCTGGTGAAGCGCAACACATGGCGCAGCACGCATCGCCGCTTCACCACAGAGACGGCGACAGAGACGGGGACAAAGGCAGCTTACAAAGCGCGGGCGCGTGTGTGTGTGTGTGTGTACGTGTGTGTGTGTACGTGGGTGTGCATGACTAATACCTTGCATGCAAACAGTCAAAATTGCAAGACGTATAGCTGCGACACGGCTTCCCTTTCCGTCTACCGAGAATCTTCTTAAATGTACTTTTGATGGTGAACGGTAACGTTCTCAGGAAGAAGAAAAAAAGAATGAGAGGATGTCAATAGTTTGGAGGAGAGAATGAAAATAATAAAATAGACAAGAGGGAGCTCCAGTGAGAAAGCAGATGCAGTAATGGGTCAGGAGAGGAGACACCAGAGAGAGAGGTGATGGAAATGGAAGGAAAAGTGGGAGCGATAGAAGGGCGAGATGAGAGCAGTTGATGGTACTTTTTCAGAAAGCCAGCGAGGCGGAACAAGTGAGGAATGGAGTGAGATAAGAGGGAAGCAACCTGCGCATGTTTAGCGAAAAGAGAACCTTTTTTCTTTTTTTTTTTTTTTTTTCTACTCGTGGGCAACTAAGTGCCTGTCACATAACTACCGCAGGCTCCACTTCAACTAATACTAAGTACTTTAAAACAAGGCTCTTTATGGTGCGGCAGCGCAGACTCCGTGAGTGTTTCACATTTTCTACAGTTTTAATCAAGTGATCCAGTAACTGAGCATCCATCACTGCCCGGGCCTTGAAATGAGAGTAGCTGGGAATCCTTCCGTAATGGCGGAAACCTGTTTCTCTCAGATTCGTCTTTTACCATTATTATTTCCAGGTAGAAGTAAATGAAGGTGGCCCAGTCAGGTTTCACTCCTTTAGGGTCTGTGAAATCAAACACCCCAGCCTGCAGGCTCAAAAATGGTTGTTCTGTGAGTGTCAATCAATGTATTGTGGAAATTTGAAAATTTCCACCATCTGACTATTTTCTTAAGCCAAAACTGCAACGCTTAATCAAATCTCCTCAGCTCTTTAGTTACAGCCCTAACATCTGAGCCACCATAGGCGATACAATATTAAGTGTGCACCATTGTTGAACGTAATCCAATATAACATAGTGATGATGAACTAACTGGATGGCCCAGTCGAACAACCTTTGCCTCTAGAGTATTTCTAGATAGTCCGGCACGTCCGCTTCAGGATCTGAGAGTTGAATCCGTTGGAACGGCGCCTGGCTCCCCTTGGAGAGATCCCAAAAGCAAGGGCTGGGCCAACTGGTCGGTCCAGAAGGACGAGTAACATGCGCCATTGCGAGCCAGTTACAGGGCAGACGCGGAGGAGGAGGGAGGTTCAACAGAGGACAAAACACACAAAAAAAACCTGGAGCACCCGTTCTTCAGGTCAAATTACCAAGACTGTCTTTCAACAGGGCAGACAGCACAATTAATACTGACTGGAGCTAGTGTAAACAGTGTGTGCGTGTTCAATGGACTTTGTATTCATCTAACTATAGTTTATTGCGCTGTGTCTGAATGCCGTGAGTGACAGAGGGAAGGAAAGTATTGTGGAGGAAGAGAAAAGGTAGATTACAAATGAAGCCAAAGAGTGAGTCAGTATAGAGGGACAGAAACACCAAGAGGGATGTGTGTTGGAAAGACAGAAATGTGAGCAGAGAGGAAGAGAGATAAGTAGAGAGTGGAGGAAGCAGGGGGGGGGGGGGGGAAGAGGGGGGGGGGGGGGGGGGGGGAAGATGAGAGGGAAGAGTGGTGAGTGAGAGGAATCTCGGAGACAAAGAGGGGAGGAGAGGGACGGACGAGGGACGGACGAGGGACTGAATATATCAGGGACTTTCTCAACAACACAACACCGACTTAGACATAGCTGTGGTTCATAGGACACCTGCCGCACCGGACTCTGCAGATCTGAGCCTGCACACAGGCACTTCCTGTTCACTTCCTGCCAACGCTGTGACGACTGAATTCGCAAACAGGGCACCAGCGTCTCTGTACAAAGCTCCGAACACAGCGTACCCTGCAGAGAGGAAGAATTCAACTGAAAAATGTACCCTCAGGTCGGAACAGACGCAGCCTTATCGTTAATCATTGTTGGACAAAAAAATATATATATCTTCCCCCATGTGGCTTTCAATGTGTTAAACTATTGTTTGCCCGATGCGATTAAGTCGATCCTGTGTTTCGATTGCATTCCAGCCTGCTGAACAACAACAAGCTCCCTCCCTCCGCCTCTCACTCACTTCTTCATCGCCCGCTCTTTGGTTGTCGGTGAGCAACCCTCGCTGAAGTGTACAAAATACATCACGCGAATACTGGCCAGGCAAATGACCTGCCATCTTCTACGCTCCCCTAGGGGCCCACAGCCGCTCATAACTCCCGGATCCCTCGCTTATTTCAGCCACTTACTGCCACTTTCAAAGCGGATTGAAACTGTGACTGAGGCGCCGTTCAAGCTCCATTATCGGGCATTGTTTGGTCATTCACCTAAGCCAGGTCTCTCAGTTTCAGAGTGAAGTGGATGGTTGTCTGTAATGATGCAAGAGATTGTGGGGTACACGCGGGGTGTTTCAGTTTCTGCACTTCAGACTTTGTAGGCACAATAGCAATATTGAGGCGTTTGGTTTTAGTGAGGTCGCGCTATGGTTGGAAACAGCATGTTAATGTCACGACGACATAAAGTGCAGAGAAGCAATCGATTCTGACATTAACAACTGTGGTCCACAAGCCAAGTGAAGAAAGAGCAACATTGGAGCAAGCGCGTTTCATTCTGCCCGCCTTGTTATCCGTGTAGTCTCTTTAGCACGGAAGCAGAGATCAAGCCGTGCCTTCAAGCAACCTTTTGTTCTCCACACTTTTCAAAGAGCAAATAATTTCCACAAAGCTCTGGAATTAAATGGCAGCCTAATATGCCTTTGGTACAAGTGGGCTTTGACCTATTATTTGACAAACGCCGTTTGATAATGGGATTCAGAGCTAAGCCGGTCTCTGGCGTGGTGGCGCAGCAATCCACTCTCCTCCGCAGGTCGGCTGACCCTTTCCTCTGATGTGCTGAAGAATGGCCAGTGTGATCTGGGCCGGCTTGTTAAAACGCATACGATTTCTCAATGGGGGGAAAGGTTAACAGTCGCACAACGTCATGAACCCTGCCACCAGTCGTGTGCCAGCGACCCACCACAATGCCCAAGGAGGGGGAGAGGGGAGAGGGGGGGGAGAGAAGAGAGAGAGAGAGGAGAGAGAGAGAGAGAGAGAGAGAGA